>JAQGBZ010000388.1:0-56068 GCA_034687125.1 Neelides folsomi
GCGGATTTTAAGTTTTGGGGGAATATGCGACATTGTCGGAGTTTTTTTATTTTACAAAGATAACAGAATGACCCAATTATTAAATTTTACCAAATTTAATTTGGTTTTTTGGAACTTCGTATGAATTGTTGTATCTGACAGACTCGGTTTTTTCGTTAAATAATTTGCAATAAGTTTTTTCTCCTTCTCTAAATTCACGAACTTCTTCCTCATTTAAAAATCTGTTAAGTTCATTTTTCTTCCGTTTGTATTTTATAGTCAAGAAAATAATTATACCGACCATTAGTATAAAAACTACTGTTGATATAATTATTGTTACTAGATTCGTTACATCTTTATTTATTTTCAACAAAAAATTTACAACTTCAGAATGGCTTCCTGAAGTTGCCAACTCAATGGCATTTTTTCCACTTTTGTCGCGTAAATTTAAATCTGCTCCCTTTTCAATTAATAATTTTACTGTATCAAGTTTCCCATTAAGCGAAGCCAAATGCAAAGGAGTTCTTTTATCAATATCAAATAAATCAACAACAGTTCCTTTTTCAATTAACAATTCAACATTTTCTGTAACTCCATAATAAGCAGCCCAATGTAACGGTGTTGTCCGATTTACATCAACTGCATTGACAATTGCTCCTTTTTTAATTAATAATTTTATCAATTGAACATTTTCTTCTAATCTGGCTGCATAATGCAATGGAGTTACAAGATCATTACTTAAAGATTTTACATCAGCATTATGATTTAATAATAATTCACTGATTTCATTGTTGTTTTTCTTTGACGCTAAATGTAACGGCGTTTCATTGATGCTATTTTGCTCGTTGATTTTTGCTTTTTTAGAAATTAAAAATCGAACCATCATAAAATTTTCTTCTGATGTTGCTACATGTAAAGGTGTCCAATCATCTTTCCCTTGAAAGTTTATATCTGCACCATGTGCAATTAGAATTTTGGCAATTTCATTGTGTTTTTTAAATATTGTATTGTGTAAAGAATTCCATCCATCATTGTCAGGAGTATCAATTTGAGTTTTTTTAGTTAATAATAATTGAACAATTTCTAGATACCCTCCAAGACTCGCAGTGTATAACGGTGACGTTTTATTAACATTATACACGTTTATATTTGCTCCTTTTTCTATAAGTAATTTTACAATTTCGACATTATTCGATGCAACAGAAATGTGTAGCGGAGTTGTATTGTTTTCATCCCCTGCATTGATATCTGCTCCATGGTCAAGTAATAATTCTACTATTTCTGTCGAAGCATTTTCATGTAAGTTTAAATGAAAATGCAAAGGCGTTTCTTTCCGATTATTAAATGCATTGATTGTGGCATTATTTTCTAATAAAAATTTCACGCATTCTGCACAACCTTTTGATCCGCTTATAGTTGCTTGATGCAAAGGAGTTTTTTGATTTATGTCTAAAACATTAACTTTTGCTCCATGTTTAATTAACAGTTTCAAAGTTTCAAAGTGTCCTTCTTGAGCTGAAAGATGTAAAGGAGTTTCCAAATTTTTGTCGAAAACATTGATTTTTGCTTTGTTTGCTATGAGAAGTTGAGCTATTTCATATAAACCACTGATAGCCAAAAGATGCAAAGGCGTCAGCAAATCTTTATTTACCACATTCACATTGGCACGCTTTTCAAGTAAATACTTAGTAATTTGAGTTCGATTCATTTTGGGAGCATCACTATTGCCTAAAATATGCAAAGGATACCATCGTTCTCCATCGACAATATTGACATATGCTCCGCGATCCAACAACAATTTTACTATTTCTGTGTGTCCGAAATTAATTGCCACTGTTAAGGGTGACCAAAGCAATTTGTCCATAATGTTAACATCAGCGCCATGAGCTAATAAATATTCAACAACTTCATAATGACCATTTTTTGAAGCTATTATCAAAGGAGATTGGAACAATTTATCAAGAGCTTCTATATCTGCCCTTTTATTTTTCAATAATTTTAAAGTTTCTAAATGACCATTTTCAGATGCAATATATAACGGCGTTTCATTTTCACTAGTTGGCTCATCAACATTGGCACCGTTTTCTAAAAGTAAGTTAACAATTTGAGTGAATCCTTTTGACGCTGCTTCATGATGACAGTTCCATTTATTATCATTAAACAACACGGCAATGTCTGCTTTGTTTTCTAACAAGTACTTGACTATTTCGGTATGATTCTGAGTGGTGGCGGAATATAAAGGAGTAAACATGTCTGAATCAATAGCGTTAATGTTTGCTCCATTTTTGATTAACGTTTTAACAATTTCCAAAAATCCGTTGTATGATGCTAAAATTAATGCCGTTTCATTGTTCGCAGTTATCGCATCAACATAAGCGCCATATGATAAGAGTAAATTAACAATTTCAACGTGACCTTTTGAAGATGCTTTATGGAGAGGGAACCTTTTGTTTTCACTAAAAGTAGCATTGATATCAGCACCCTTTTCCAATAATATTTGAACAATTTCAGTATGACCTTTTTCCGTCGCAGCATATAGCGGACTCGATTCCTCATTTTGTTCAATGTTTATTGGTGCGTTATTATTTATTAAATATTTTACCATTTCAGATCTTCCATTCATTGATGCATAATATAAAGGTGTAAACAAATCTTCCTCAAATGCATTTACATTAGCTTTATGTTCCAAGAGCTTTTGAGCAATTTCAATATGTCCGTTGAATGCGGCTAAATGCATTGGAGTTATTCTACCAATATCAAATGATTCAACATTTCCACCATTTTTCAAAATCAAATTTACAATGTCACTTTGACCGTTGTACGCAGCATAATGCAAAGCGGTTGAATTATTTTGGTCAATTTCATTTATTGATATTCCTTTATGAATTAATATTTTTGAAAATTCCGAATCGTTTAATTTCACTGATAAAATGAGTGGATTTTGATCAATTAAAAATATTTCTTTCAAATCCTTCCCTTGTTCAATCAATTGTTTTATGTTATTTAAATTTTCAAAATCTTCAGTTTCATTAATTGAATTTTTCTCATCATAAGTTGAAATATCACTAATAGACTGTAAAAAAATTTTAAATCACGTTTTTAAAACTATTTTAAATAAATAAATTATTGTCTTACAAATTGGATTTTTGTGATGATGAAAAAAAGTAAAATATAATATAAATGTAAAATATTCATATTTTATTTTAAAAGTTTTAATAATGCAATTAAAAATATTAAGAAATTAAAAACATTTTTTGATTCATATTTTGATATATTTGAAAATTGCACAATAATTATATCATTGAGACAAAAATAAATTATATTGTTATTTCTTAATGTACCATTGATTAATATGAGGAAATATATTGTGAAAATGTTTTCCTTCAAATCTTTAAAGAATTTTGTTGCTACTTTAACCTTGAAATACATATTATGTTATCAATATAAATTACATATTTGATATATGGTACTAGGTATGTAATATAGGTAAATGTAGAAGCTGAAAAAATTGACAACCTCAAAACTTATTTTTCTCTATATTGAATAAATGAGGAGTTATTGCATCCTATTTCCTCAGCTTTTTAAAAATGTTTGGTCGCTGGAAAATTTGTTTTCAATACTTAAAAACGCAGTATACCATATATTTATCACTTCTTATTTTTTATTGTTAGTTAGTTACAGTTGTTCGAGTAAATGGAAGATAATCTTTAATGATTCCTTTTACCTATGAATTCACGTCAGAATTGATATAACATGAAATTGATTAAAATCATTGTTTACTATGTGTAATCATTTCCAATTCGCTTTTCAATTTAAAAATTATAAACAAAAGTATTTATTATTAATAAAAAATTCCAATTTTTCACTATTTTACAGATGAACATTGTGTGCTTACAATTAGATAATATGTATATATACTATACACATGCACATGATAGACTTTAAACGTTTCCTTCATTTAGGGTCATTTCTCTTTGAAGTCTTTTGGCCTCCATTTCCTGTTCGGTCGGGTCGATGATGGCGAGTTCGAGGTCATAAAAAGTCGGAGTTTCCTCATTGTCCAGAAGCGTGTGGGTGAAGTTTGCCCGACGGAACATCCCCCGCCGTTTTCTCCCTTCCCGGAAGAGAGCCCGTCTTTTAAATCTCGGATTGTCCGTTTCTCCCGTCCAGGTGGTGAGAGAATGGAAGGCTGCTCGGAAACCTCCACGAAATTTCTCCGAAGTGAACGGATATATAAAAGGAATTAAAACACTGTGGGACATGGCGAGGAAATGGAGAGAGAAAAAACCAGCAGAAAACTCTGACCGACTCAACTGCCCAGACAAGGAGGGAAACATTGAGAAACTCAATTGGAACAAGTTGAATGGAAGCCAAGTCATAACCTGAAATTTTAAAATATTAATTAAAATTAACCTCTATGCAATAATGTTTAATTTAATCAAATTTTTAATTTATAAATTTTATCGGACTGGTTGATTTCAATCAATTTTTATTTATTTATTTAGTAGTTTTAATTGGATCAAAGGGTCAATTTAAGTGAAAATGAAATAGAAAAAATGGAATTTGTTAAAGTGCTAGGCAAATTGATTTAATTTTTTTAAAAAAGAACAAAGAAAAACCAAAGAACGTTTCTTACATAAATGAGAGTAACAATGAGGGCCATCCAAATCATCTAAAAAGTGTAAATTTATTTAAAAATCTTCATAAAAGTAGCGTCAATTTCAATTTTACATTCTTCTGATTGATGTCAAGATGAAAATGGAAATGTATGATTGGTGTAATACCTTTTTCTTCTTTTTCGTCATTTCCACTTGCGGAGTTCCAGGGAGATTCACTATTTGGACCATCCGTGTGTACATGAAAATGAGAAGAGAAACTGGGAAGAAATATTGGATGGAGAGAAGGAGGAAATTGTAAGCTAAAGTTCCACTTGCCGTTTCATCGTCTTTTCCATTCACAAAATTCCATTTCTATAAAATAAAATATTTATTACCTATGCAAAAAATCCATATAAAATTATAGGTAAACGATTATGCATTTTACATAATTTTTGTAATTTTTTTTATATTTTTTCCAATTATTTATTAATTGATTATTGATTACTAATCAAAGAAATTCAATACTTTCTACAATAATATTTTATAATGATTTACCTCATAACAAAGAGAGAGATTGGCTTGGTCATCAAATTCATACCTCGTTGTTTTATAAATGGGAATTGAAGCTAAAAGTGCCGTGATCCAAATAATCCCTACAAAAACGAACCCAAGAGATCTCTTCATTCTTGGTCTTTGTGGGGTGACGACGTCAATATACAAACAGCCGCCAAGTCCAAGGAAGCTGTAAATGATGACAAAGAGAGCAAGGGCTTGGGCAGGTCCGAGAACTTTACACAGAAAAGAGCCAAAAGGCCAATATTGGAGGAGAACTGAAACATAGGAAAATGGGAGAACAAGAACACTCAACAACAAATCTCCAATTGAAGCACTCACAATGAACAAGTTCGGGACGGTCAAAATCCCCGTGCAAGTCCCCGCGTAAATAACAAAAGAATTTCCCAAAATTGACCCGAAGAGGAGAAAAGAATAAGAAACATAAATCCCAATTTCTGCACCTGTTGAAAACCCTTGGGATTCATTCAACTCCGTTGCATGAATCATTGCAATCTCCCATAAAGTGGAAGTCTCGGGAACTTGAGTTGTAGATGAGTTGTGAAAAGTTGACTGAAGTTCATGTTGAGAGGAAAATCGAATAAAATATATTAAAATTATTATTATATTGTAATTTAACAAACTTTTTCTCAATGACATTTTATTTTTAATCACAAAAGTTTAATTTCATTTTAATTCCTCAAACTGTTGTTTTATATTTATTAAAAAATTAACTTTATTAATTAAAATTTAATTAAAATAGTCTCTGTATAAAGAACTGACTTTGAGTGAGTTCAATAAATCTTTCCAATAATAAATCAAATGCGAACTTTTGCATAAAAATTTAAAGCGCAAAGTATTGTATAATAAAATGTTAAAAAGTATTTGTATTTATTCTTTTGTGAATGTTACGAATAGTGCACAATTGTTTGATTGTTTCCCCTCGATGATCCTCTGAGAAATAATATTACAAACGAATAGCGAATTGGAAAATGAATGTGAAAAAATATTTTTGTGCTGGTCGGAAGATTGAATAATGGAAGTGAATGGAAGGATGATTTATTATCCAGACAACTCATGGATCTGTCACAAATTGGATATAGAGACAGGCAGGTGAATTGCGTTTTTATTATAAATATTCAAGTAATATTAATATATTTTATATCATGAAAATGATCAATACTGATATGTTCAACGCTAGATTTGTAGTTATACCGAGTATTTAGATATACACGATATATCGATAATAGTCTAAATGATAAATATATAAAAATGTTTCTAAAATCTTATTTCGTTATATCGAATATTTTCCATGTATGATTTCTTTTTATTACTTAATAAATTATGTATATTTCTAAAATTTAGGATTGGGATTAATTAATAGTTTAAGGACAATAGTCCTATAGGTATTAGTGCTATAGCCCTATAAGAGAGATGAAATGAATTGTGAAGAATATCTATGAATTTAATTTATTGATGAAGTCATTCAAGTGGTGAACGAATGAGTAAACGAGTAAATGCGAAAATGAATCATATTAGTGATATAGGAAATGTGTATTTTATAGAACATTAATTCCTTTCTTTATTCAGGTGTGTTTTGTATGAGTAACAGATACTCCCAGAGCACTATTACTACTTTATCCCATTTTAATGATTGGCACACAAATGAATTTATTTCTCCTTTATCTCAATGAGAAATGCACACACACATTTACTCATTGTTATACTTTGGAATAAAATTATTACATTAAGAATGTTTGACACTATTAAATAACATGTAAGAAATTATGCTTCGGGCTTTATAAGCCTCATTGAGAATGTTTTCGGAAGTTTCAAATGTCTTAGACGTGAAAGAATTTCTAAGAAATTATTAAAATAGGTTTACGAATACTTCGATCTCTGTTTATTAATTCTTAGATTTTGATAATTAACAAATTTTTATGATGGCAGCCTTGGTATGCCCTGTGGGGAAAAAGTGGCTGAATAAAACAAGAAAGTTTTGCTGTCATTTTTAATAAAATCCTTTCTGGATTCAATTTGCGATGTGGGTTGAAGCTGAACTGAAAACGTCCCTGTTGATTCCCAATATTGACATAAATAGTTTGAAATAAATTCCTCGGTTTCTATTCAATTATTTAACTGGATGGATATCGTAGTGGAGATTTTAACGCAATTAATTAAATTATTAAACCCATGTTTTACCTTTTAATCAATTAGCCCTTTCAGAAATTGGGACTTTAAAAGTAAGAATGAGAACACACACTCATGGTTAAGTATACAGAATCAATCAAATAATCAAATACCTGTGTATGTACATCTGGACATATGTATCTAGCATATACTGACTACATTAATGTAAAAGTAGTATGATAATATGTTTAAATTCAAAATACACTATTATGTTTACCGGTATACAGGTATGTATTATGATATGGGTTACTACACTGTACAATACTTTATATAATCTATAAAGTATATATATATATATATAAGCCATGAGTATATTAGGTATGTTTGTATGTTTCATTGTCATTATTACATATGGGTTCGATTGAATTCTTTCAACTTTAACCTTTTCATCTCTTGTTATTCTCTTAATGTTAGAGTGAGAATGAATGAAGTTAATGGATTTTAATTGACTCAAAAATTTGATTTCCTTCCAAAATGAAACGAAGAATTTCCAAATCATGTTTTAAGTGGAGATACACTTAAAGAAATTTTTTAGTTGTATAGGAAGAATGAAATGAATGGATGTAAAGCTGAATTTAATTTAACTTTAATTGGAAGTTATAAATAAGCGTTTGGAAGTAATAAATAATATATCAACTTATATGACGGTATTTGATATGATTGGTTCATATTAAAAATTATATTCTTCATCATTCATCATCGTAATGAAATTACGAATGCTGATAATTAAATTTTACACTTGTAATTCCCTAATCCAGAAATTATTTATAAAGTAAACACATGAATACAATTTGAGTTTCGGAGGAACGTCGGACTTTAACAAACATATTTGATTTGAAAAGTCGACGATGAACAGCAATTCTCATTCAGCACACATACCCAGTCACTTTAAAATTAGAAAATTTGTAAACTGACTTAAATTAAAAGGGAAACTTGGAATAGAGAAAATTATTAACGCTAAATCAACAAAATTAAAAGCTCAATCTGATTAAAAGCTTTTAAAGTTAAATCCAAGTTCTCAGTTAATCTACAAGTTTATCCTTCATTTCGACCAAAACTTTACTATTAATCTTCCAAGACACACATTAATGTTAAAAAGTTTGATGCAATAAATCGAAATTTTGATCGTTGTTACTTCTTAGCGCTCACTCCTTTTATCATAATGGTTCCATTAAATCATTAAGAGTTGTAATTTGTAATACGAACATCTTGAAGTAAAATCAACACTAATAATGATAAATTAGCTTTTTAATCGGGATTTCAATTCAATCAATTTTATTCTTTTTATTTACAATACATAAATTCAGTTTTTTCTTCAATTAAAGATTTAACTACAATTTTTTACTTATTACAATAAACTATTTTGCTCAATTTAAACAGGTTAATTTACATAATATTATAACTACTAGTAATCAATTTTCAATTTATTAATGTAATGAATTTCGTTACATAAATATATTCCATGTTTAAATAATATATTAGTTGTTCATACTTACAGTGTGTATACCATAGTATCCTATTCTACTCTACTATAAGGTGATTATTTGTATATTTTGGCAATCGATATATTATTACCTAGTTTAAATTTTCATATTACTTTACAAAGTAAATTACATTGTGCACATTATCAACAATTCTAGCTATTAATTATTATAAATTGGTGTGATGAACACTGATGAATAGAAATATTTCATTGCATTGCAATGTACTACATAGAATTACATTAGGGTATAACCAACTCTACGTTTTATACACAAAAGTTAGCTCGTGCCATTCCAATAATTAATTTAAAATAATATCAATTTCCACAATAGACATATCATACAATGATGCAAACTAGAGTATTACATATAATATCAGACTTATTGTAGGACTTGAAGATAAGTTAAACATTAAAAAAATACTCGTACTTACATAGAGTAGTATTTACACTGTTGGGTAGAAGTTTATTACTAACAAGTAATGTAATTAAAATATAGCACAGTTAAATTAAATGAACCATTTTACGATACAAATAAAACTTTCGCATAATAATAATATACCAAATGGGGCACTTAGCATATATCCTATGTATATGTTATATATTTATTATATATATAGATATTTATGTATTCATATATTAGAACATCTGTAGTTTAACATATTCGTTAAATACAGAAAATATAGAAATTTTGAGATTCACATTATATTGGTATGCCAGGAAATATTTGATTTAAGTTTGCAAATTTGCATAAATGGGTAAAATATTTATATATAATTTGTATTAGTACATTAGTATATCTGTATTACAAATACAATCATTGTTTCTCTCAACTTTATTCAAACTATGGTAATCAAGAAATTGTTAAAGAATTTACAGCATTGAAATTCGTGTGGTGATTGAGATGATTAAAGAAAGGACTCATGGACGTTGGACGACCGACAGCGATTATGGAAGTTTGGCAATAATAATGGTGATTCCGGAGAGCCGTCAACCAAACAATCCTCATCTCTCTCCCCATGAGGAAGATCGTTGATGATCATGTTCGTTGTCCGACAACTCAAACTTCGTTCAAAATTCCCTCCCACATTTCTCCGCCCTTCCCATCTTCGTCCTTTGACCACCACGCGAAAATTTCTTCTTTCCCCAACACTCCCCCCTGACCCGTTTCTGGTCAATTCCCGGAGTGGAGATGACCCATGGAGGGAATCGGCCCTTCTCTGTATATGAGTTCTTGTGAATGCGATTGTCGTCCCGGTGTTCATCCGATTGAGTCTTAGGGCAGTTCCTGAACGTCGGTTCAGACACCGTCGGAACAACGGGCATTTGGATAAGGCAGAGATGAAGCCGGCCCGGAATCGGGAATTTAGCCAGCAGTAAATGACAGGATTGCAACATGTATTTGTCATAGCGAACATGAGGAAGATTGGTTGAATATAGCGAATGTAGGGCCAGTTCCAAATTGAGGGCTTCAATTCCCCATAGATCTTTATATATGAAACAATGAAACAATCGGGGAAAATATAAAATGATAAATTCATGGTTAAATTAGCAATTAACATTAATATTTTCAAGTGTATCTGTAGTATTGGGTTTAATTTAGAGGTGATTAAAAAGGTATCTTACAGTGAGGATATTGTGTGGAAGCCAAGAGACGGAATAAATGATGACCACTGTCAGCATCGTTTTAATCATCTGTTAAATCATTGTTATTATATCAAAAAGAAATATAATTTTAAGAGAATCAATTTAAAAGCAAAAGATCTAATAAAATAAAAGCAACGAATATTATATAAAAATAATTATTTACTCTCCGTTACGAGTTAGCTGCGGATTTCACGGTTTTGAAAAACAGAAAAACACGTGATTTTCTAACGTTTGATTTCATTGTAAATCTGGAGAAAAACCCTACAAATGTCCACTTTATTAAAATATCAATTTCCCAATTGGGACATTTAAATAAACACGCAAAAGTTCACACTAGAGAAAAACCTTACAAATCTAACAAAACAATCTCAAGGTATTTAATCATTTTAATAATGCTAGTAATTAATAATCATTAACTAGAAATTAATATAATTTAGAATGTGTGAACCTATTGTAAAGATTTGTAAAATGGATAATTTAATTCAGTTAACTAAAAGAAGTAAAAGGTGGAAGAATGTCAACAAAAGGTGCAGCAAAAGTCTATGATATAAGTAGAACATCTTTGCAAAGAGTAAAAGGTTTATCTTGTGATGCTAAAGCGGGGCATAAACCAGTTTTCAGTGTACAGCAAGAAGAAATTTTAGAAAATCACGTTAAAGTTATGTCTCAAATGTTTTATGGGTTGACGCGTAACGATTTAAGGGCTCTTACATTTACCTTAGCTGAGAAAAATAATATTAAACATCAGTTTAACAATGAAAGTTGGCGGGAGAAAAATGGTTTCGAGGTTTTTTAAAAAGGCACCCTACATTATCCTCTAAAAAACCAGAAGCTATTAGTTTGAATAGGGTAAAGTCATTTAACAAAGATAATGTTGATAATTTTTTAATAATTTATATCAATTATACAATTCAAACCAATATCCTGCTTGTGATATTTATAATGTTGATGAAACAGGAATAACCACCGTGTGTGCACCAAACAAAATTATTGGAATTAAAGGAAAAGATGCAAAGAGAGTTGTGAGCGGAGAAAGAAGTAAATTAATAATCATTATTTGTTGTGGAAATGCTGCTGGTCAATTTATGCCTCCTCATATTGTTTACCCTTGAAAAAAACCTGATCAAACACTTTTACGCTTAGTTCCAAGTGAATCATCAATTTCCTATTGTTCAAACGGCTTTGAGTAATAATCTCATATTTTTGGATTGGATCAAGCGTTTCCAACAATTGTCTAAACCTCAAAAGAACAAACGCTTACAATCATGTGTCACATATTAGATACGAAGTTTTGTCATTTTGCTCAGAGCATTTTTTTGATGTTATCGATTCTTCCTCACACTTCACATAAATTGCAACCTTTAGATGTAACATTTTTCTTGGCATTTAAAAGTAAATTAAGAAGTGCACAGCAAACATGAATGTCAATTCATATTGGCCAAATTATTAATGAACGTTGGCTAATGGAAACTTTTAAAGAAGCTTATGAGAATTCAATTACACCAACTAATATTTCAAGTGGATTTGAAAAATGCGGAATATGGCCTTTTAATCGTGACATATTTACAAACGAGGATTTCATGGCTGCTGAGAATATCGCTTTATTTGACAGAATTTTACCCGATGTTTTTGAATTGAGTGAATTGCGTGAAGCTCAAATAAATTTTGAACCAGAGAATGATATTGAAATGATACGTATAGAATCAATTAATGAAGATACTATTGGCAATAGTGAATACATTTGTGAATTTGATGTAAATATAGGAACTGCCAATTTTCCAAGTACAAGCGGTTTCTTATGCTCTCCTAGAGATATTTCATTATCTCAGATGCAATTATGCCAGACTCCAACCTCTAGTAGAGTTAGAGGCATAGGTAGAGGAAGGGGAAGATCCGAAATTTTAACAAGCCCTCAATATCTTGATAATTTAATTGAGAAAAATGAAAATAAAGGGTTTAGAGGAGTTGGAAGACCAAGTACAAAAAAATAAATCATATATATTATGTACAACTATAGATAATCTTAATTTAATAAATTTCATTTATATATCATTTCCTTTTGTTATTGTTATTATTACATATTATATACAAAGCCGGAGTTATCATTAACGCAATAGACTGAGAAATGAATTAAATAGAAAATCCTTCATTTGGGATTGTTTAATGAATTGATTTTTGTTGCGCTGGGATATTTTTTAATATTACATTTAAAGTTATATAAATTTATGGTAGCTATTTTCCTATTCCAAGTGAACGCAAATTCATATTTTGGGAAGCGTTTCCCCATTCCGAGGAAACCGAACTTCATTCAACACCTAAGCCGGAGTTATTATTAAAGGATTAAGCTGGATCATACATTTTCGACAATTAGAGGGTTGGAGGGCAGGGGGGGGGGCCCGAATTGGGACGGGTGCCCGAATAAGGCCGGATACTCTTATTACTATTATTGTACATTCTTAATTTTTTAATGCATCAATTAATTTAAACCTTCTTACTTACATTTAGTCCATTAAACTTTTTTTCTATAATTATAAAAAGGAAAAAACTAGAGAGCTAACTATTAAACGGAACTACGAAATATATTATTTAAAAGTTTTGTATTTGTACACGTAAATATTAGACGTGAATACTTAAATATCGTGCAATAGCGTTCACATTAAACGCTTTGTTTATGAAATTAACTAAAAAAATTATTAAAAATCTACAAACGTTTATTTTGTCGCACTCACATTATGCTTAAATTGTATTGTAAAGTGTATGTAACTGGGTAATTGGCAAATCGGTGAACCTTGAAATAGCTAAAGTGTATTTGAGTAGTTTGGGTGTTAAATGAGTTCAAGTCTCTAAAATTGGAAATGATATTGGAAGGGCACGAAGTAAATTATTCAATGGGCATGAGTAATGAAGTGTTTGGAAAATAAACATTAAAGGAACTTGGGCCTTTCTCGGAAATTTCTTGGTTCACAGTGAAACCCTTTAGGTGAGGGATGGTCTTGTAAATCCCACAAATCACCTTTAAATGGTTTTGTTTATGGCCCATTTAACTAAATTCCAATATAAACTTCCTCTGCTAATTGTCGAACTTCTCTCTCAAATTAAGGATTATTAAGTTAAATTCAAAATTCAGGCAATTACACACTCTAATAGATTACAAATGAAAGGATTAATAAAAAAATTAATTGCATTTATTTAACAAAATGCTTAAATTCACATTATACAAAAATATTCTAGATTATTTAATATTTAGAGTAACTAACATTTTTAATAACAATTAAACTAGTTATAAAAAATAATAATAATGTTTGTCTGAGGTTAAGGACTTTTGCTGTATAAAGAAAAGCTAGTTATTAAATATGCATTTTTCACACTTGGCTCATCCACTTAAGTAGTAAAAATAATTTTTCCCAACTCTTGTTGAAAAAGATGGGAAACATATGTTTCCCATCTTAAATTAAAATTTGCCTCTCACAAACATGTTTCATCGCGCTCGTATTCATTTTATCTCGTTTAATGGCAATTTGATGGTTGCCTTCATTAAAACTATGTTTTGTTTAAATAATGGCAAGCCAGCATTGCCCCATCATAGTTATTTGATTCAACGATGGTCAACCATCGCAAAACCTTTATTTCTGAGGATCCAGTTTTAATGCTGGCTATCATGCATTTAACCTGAACTGGTTGAATATTGGCGTGCCAGTATTTCTTTTGCCATTAAATGCCACGAAATGCCACTACAGCCATCACATATCCAGTATTTAAACAGTAAATGCCAATGCCAAAAAATCAGCCAGTGTTTTCCCAGCATTCAAACTGCATAAATTTCTCCTTGGGATCTTGTAAGAATTCTCCACCACTTAAACCAATGTAAATCCCAAACTTGTGCTTTCATCTGTCACGGTCGACAGCTCTTGTACTTATTTGTATCCACTACCTTCCTTTTTTTAATATGAAACTGAGCATCTCACCCAACCAGACATTCAGACAAACACGGCGTGTCAATATTGAGAAAAAAGCTTATTGGTTTCGGTTAACTCGATATTTCCAAAATGGAATTTCTTTATTTTCTTTTATGTTTTTGTGATTGGGATAAAGTCCAGGATTTGCTCAACATTCTCGACAGCCATTCAATTTCTTGTACAAATAATTCAATTTTTTATTTACAAGATAAAAAAATAATTCTAGAATTTTCTATTTTCTCACAAAAATATTCCAAAATTGTTGTGCATTCATGTTAAAAACTTGTTTATGAGAGTAGTAAAAAATTTAAAAATCGCAATAAAGCAAATTCACCTAAACCCCCAAACTTATATTGTGTTCTTTCACACAAATTGTAAATTCTTGTTGTGCAAAGTTGTAAACTGGGGCAGTTGTTTATTAAATCCTCGAACCCCGTGTGGAGCTGAAGGCGTTGTAGGTTGAGGCCATGGGACCTTTTCCCACTCGCTTCATCTCATTATCCCGGAAAAGGGAAAGTTGGTGGGCGCGTAAAAAGGGAGTGAAAAGTGTAAAAAGGAACTTGGGAATCTCATCACCATTTCACCTCATTCACACTTTCTGCTCTTTCGGGTCTTTCGCCTCCGTCAGCCCGAAAAATGAAAACATGGGAAGTCTCTTGAAACCAAAAATAAAAGGGAAACGACCTTACTGATGAAATAAGAGTAGTTTGGTGCGAGTACGTGTAAAGTTTATATAAAAAACAACACGGCTTTATTTTGCATTTAACAGAATTCATAAGATCTTACTCAAATACTATACAAACTAAACATACATATAACTTTATATGTATTTAAATATGTAGTACTTACATAATACAGATAACATACATACCTATTATAGATAATACGTAATTTACTTATATAGCTCGTTTAAATTAATAAAAACACTTGTTATATGGACCAAAGGGATGATAAATTAACATCCGAGTTTGGATGTTGGGAGTTAATAATGGTGAAAGCGGAATCCTTCCATTTCCAACCTCTCCAATGCAAAAGAAGAAGTTGAATAAAGCCTTTGTCGTTTTCCAATTAAAAGGAGAAAGAAGCCAAAAGGCATCCGAACGAAACTTCCCTTACATTAACTTCCTCCACATAGTTTTCCCCCCTTTGACCTCGCTATTACCAAATTAACCTCCATACTCACAAAATTAGACCTCAAAAGATACGATTTATTTGAGAAAATGGCAAATAAAAGGAAACCAATATTCAATATTGTGTTCATATTATAAAGAATGCTTCAGAAAATGATCAAAGAGAAAGGGGAAAAAGGATCTCCTAAATTGCATGTCATTTTCTTACCCATCCTACTTATTTACAAGATTTTACATAACTTGCAATTTGCAATATTAAAACCAACATCAATTTACCCAAACCAAAGACTCCTTAAAGATTAAAACAAACAATAAATAATAATGTTAAATTAAACAAATCTTAAATTATGTAATAAGTACCATATATTATGTATATACATTATACTCTACTTACATCTTATGTTATAAATAAATATCATATTTAGATCAAAGTAAGTGTTTTGACAGAAGGGTTTAGTGCATAAGAGAAAATGTAACATACAATGGATCAAGTCCAGACAGGGCTGTGTGGTCCTTGGGGCGTTGTCGTGCGGAGCGTGGGTCTTTCCCTTCTTGTGGACCGTAGGGGCAGGGGCTTATTGGGCGAGGGAGAGGGGCAACAGATGCTCATCCTCCGCAGCACTCGCTTGAAGGACTCGCGGAAGTTTGAGTTGAGGAAGGCGTAGATGAGGGGATTGTAGGCGGTGTGGGCCATGGCCAGCCAGTTACATGCAAAGAAGGGAATGTACAGGGACTCCCAGGCCACCAGCGCGGTCGGGAACAGGTCCAGCGTCAGGTGGAGGATGTTGAACGGGAGCCATGCGAGTGTGTAACCCGCAACCACTGCCAGGCTCACCACTACCGTCTAATATAATACAACACCACATCAAACATCCATCAATGTGACAGTTCAATTAATACCAAAATTATAAATTATGTACATTTTATTTTAATTATTTATTTAATTAAAATAATTATAAAAATTATAATAAATATTAAATACTATTATCAATACAATATTACACTGAATCATTTTATAGTACTTGGAAAATAATTCATTGTACAGGGTGTGTCTTAAGTCGATGCGTTTTTTAAGTCTATATTTAAATATAAAACCAACTAAAGACACACCTTGTATATTATACCATATTTATGTTTTTATACCTACATCAGATTCAGATGCATACATAAGATAGTCAGACCAGACATGATTAAAAAATTCTTTTTTTGTTCAAACAACTCATTATTGCACGCAGGAATAATAAACGAAAGTAGTACAAATAAAGTAAACAATGGTCAAATTATAATTGAGGTTAGTTCCAAGTACGCAATTTCATTGCAACTTATTGACGCCTCAAAGTTCAAGAACCATTAGTCAAGAAAATAAACACACGTGCAAGAGGATGTTTAAACATCCGTTACATTTAACAGCTTAGCTATTAGACTACAGTTACAATACTGATACTTATATTTTGTATCATCATTACTATAAAGATAATATTGTAATTGTAAGTGGGATACAAATATGCTATAAGTATCTATATCCTATTGCCTTTTAATTTAGTTTTATTATACAAATGCCAACATGAATGTGGAGCAATGCAATGAAAGGAAAAATAGAGGAAATTACCGGAAAGTTATTAGAGGACTATTATGACAAAAAAGTGCAGCTCGGTGCCAGGAAAACCCCTCGTGTATAATAGAAGAAAAATGATATTAAGAAGATAAAAAAGGCGTCTTTGGGTAATCTGAGTTGATAAGTAAGGGGAAGTTTAAGTGAATAAGTAAATAGAAAATGGGTATGGTTAAGACAGGGACCGGATTTGGATGTAGAAAGTGAAATGAGTCCGAATGATTATTATTATTATTTCTTTCCTTGAGGTTGAAGCAGCTCGTGGGCGTGTGGATTCTTTCAAGGCTCAAACTGCCTGAGTTTCTCTCTCTGTGACATGATGGTGAAAATGTGCCTTTACAAAATCCCTCTCTCTTTCTCCCGACGGAGAGAGCAGAAAAGACCTTATCTTCGCCTAATTAACTTCGAGTGAGAGTTGAAGTGTGTAGAGGGAAAATGGAATTGCAAGGACTAAACCTTAATCTGCTCTCTCAGCCACCTCCGACGAGAATCCGCTCTATCTCCATATCTAAAACACTCGCAACCACTCAAGAGAGTCAGAGATACTTACATCAAAATATATCTCATATGTACATATAGAGAAATACTGATCATTTAATCCTAAATTCACACTATAGCTAAGAATTCCTTTTCTGACTTTTCTCTATCATATACAATATATATCTAGTATTTATTCTCTTCATAGTGGAATTAATATACAAACAAAAAGGGAATGATATGGATTATAAATATCTGTATCATCATCATGTATCATCTGGTATATTAGGACAATTATAGTGGCTTGAATACTTCTTGTACTTCACAATATTCTTACATTTATGTATAAATAAAATATATGGTATCGGTGTCGACTATACAGTATGTATCTGTATAGTAGACACTGTCTAGTTTATATTTAATCTGTATTACGTAGGTATGTAATCATTAATCATGCATTGATAAATATACTGAAGGAATTAGAGATGGGTCATTGATGTACAGGAGAAACTTGAAATGAAAATGGATGCGAGACTAATAGTAAGTTGAAATCAATACCAGTGTGGGTGGTTTATAGACTAGAAGATTTTTGAAGATTCCCAAACATATTTCTCCTTTATTAGCCCCTCGATTTCATTTCATTCATGGGTGAAGAACGCGGGGAATTTCAAAGAATTCCTCTTCAATATATTTCCCTCATTGGGAAATGGGGAAGGAAATCCTGGGCGGAATACTTTTCAATTCAAATAAAAATAGAATAGAAATATACCCGAAAACTTGGAAATAGTTGAGGAAACAATTTTAAATGGTATTTGTTGGAACTTCTTGGATATGTGAGTCATTACATGGGCAGTTGTTTTCTTTAATTCCTCATCCTCGGGGCTTTTGATGGGAAATGTGAGTGGAGATTAGGAGGGAAAGTTGAAATTACAACCGTTCTAATCATTCTAATGGGATATAGAATAATAATATTATTTTTGAACCGTTATTTCGTTTTAACCATAGCCGCAAAATAGGCCTAAGCTCCACGTTTGATCTCCATTTCTAACTTAATCCACTGCACTTTCATTAATGGTAGCAAATATGCAAAGGTTTACTTAAATTCCCTTTAACTACAAGTAATTTAACGCTGATTAAGCTTTCAATTGGGGATTTACTTTCCTGCATATTTAACCTAAGTTTCTCATTTGGTCTTTAAGCCTACCAGAATAATAGATAACAAACATATTTGCAATATGCATTGTAGCAAGCTCGTTAAGTAATAAATGAGTCTAAAAAACAAAATAAAATTGAAAATTAGGATGAATAAAATCTGTAAATGTGTATTTAAAATAATAAAATAATGTACAATTTGTATACTTACAGCCTACAGAATAAAATGTAAAATATTTAAAATATATGTAAATTATGTACAAGTATTTATGAACTTGAATATTAAATACAACAATATTATAGGCTAATGCTTTATGTAATTTTTTATCCAATTCACAATAATACCCAGCTTTTATAAACAATGGAGTGTATTAGAGAAGCTATGTTGAGGATTTTGAATTTCCAAGTAAAGTAGAACGAGGAGCTCAACAGCTGAGCAATAAATAAAAGTCAGTTGTTTGAACGAGTCGAATATGATGATAAAACGATTGGAGGGCTAGAGGAGAGAATTTATATATTGAGCCTCGTGCCCGCTTATGAGCTCCAAATCCCAGATAATCTATTTTAATGTCCAATTTGCAATTAGATTGAAACGGCGGCTTTTCTTCCACACCCACCCCCACGACAGCTCCGAGCCAAGGAAATTTCAGGGGGAGGAAATTTCCAACAGATTTTTCTATCCTAAGCATCCCAAATCGATTCAAGCTATTACAAGAGACATTGATGGGAATTGAGGAGATGTGTTAAAGGTGGCTTCATCTAACAATATACGAAAACTAAACTTGTACATCCCAACACGCTGTGCGGAAGAGAGTTAACAGAGAACCGATTAAATAAATGGAAAAAAGCACATCAACCCCACGAATATCCTTTTTTATACTCAAATGTCTATATAAATTTCTTACTCGTTCGTCCAATTTTAAATTGCTTTGCTGGATCTGACCGTTTAATTAACTTTGAATTTAAGTTCTAAATGATTACATTAAATAACTTAAATAACAACTGAATAACTATACATTAATGTTTTATTTGAACATAAAATAAATTCTTTTAGAACATTTCTGACATTCTTTTATTTTTATACTGATCTTATTAAATATCAATATTAATTTACATAAAATGTAGACAAAATTGAATTTCTACTTGCCTTTCGTTTAGCTTTCTCCAACCGAATGTCCCTCGCATCTCCAGTTTCTCCCAAACTTCGTTTACCCCACACAGCCAGAGCAATCCGAGTATAAGTGGAGATGAGGACAATGAGCGGAAAAAAGTACTGAAGAACCATCAAGGTGAGACTATAGCTCACTTGCAAATTTAGCCAATCGTCCCAATTCTGTATAAAAAATTAATAAAATTGTATTTTGGAATATTTATGCAAATTAAATTTTTAATTAAAGTCTTTTTTACTATTTTTACTCATTTTAAATGGTCATTGACCAACTTAACTGACGAGAAAGAGCATTGAGAAAATTATAAATAATTAAACAAAAGTGCTTTATTCAAATATGCATTGAAAGTTTTTGATGTTTATTTTGCATAGCGTGCATGCATACATTTTTTATAGTAGCTTTGAGTTTATAAAATATTAGAAAAGGAAGAGACAATTTATTTTTAAAGAACTTATAGGTATGAGTAAACGACAGGTGCATCAACTATCGTGTAGTTAAACAACTTTCACCCTAATCTTGACATGTTGTGAAGTTGTGATCAATAAATAACAACTTGGTTAGAATTATTTAGCATATTTTTATTATATGCGAAAGTTTATGAAAAAAATTTAGCTTGAAAATCGATCATGAAAAATGGTTTGATAACGGCAACTCTTTTTATCGATAGGTTGCATTTTTAATTTTTTAATTCCGAAAGTTTCCATCAATTTCTTCAATAGGACAAAATTTTAATTGCACATGTGATTAATCTCCCTTCACTTTTTTATGATTTATCTTACATTGATTTTCCTCGTGTATTCATAACCCTTAAATAAATGTCCTCAGCTCATCGTTTCCCACCTTTGTCATTTTCATGATACTTTCACTCCTTTCAACACCCCAACAACAACACGACGTTAGAAACTCGGAAAGTCTTATCCCCAATCCATGCAATGAGGTAGTGAAATGACATGGGAAAGATCTTTAAGTATCTCACTATCTGTAGATTTGTTAGTACGAAATGTCGTCTATCTCACAGGTAGTACATTTTACTTTTACTAAGGTAGGAGATATTTTGAAACGAATGCGATTTAATCCTAAATGGTATTTTTCATAAGCTCTTCGACCAACAAAGTAAAATGGGTATTTGGGTAAAAGTAGTTATATGAATGATAACAATCTTTCTTTCAATAATTCAAAAGGGATTTTAAGTCTGGGATTGAAAGCATCTAAGATTACATGGCGGAAGCTTCCAATTCCAAGAGTCAATTTCATGAACTTAATTCCTGCCTAACTACCTATGTCTATTCTAAGTATGAAAAAAATCTTAATACTATACATATATTGTGTATTTAATATTTAAATTTATACTACTATACACTCTATAATTATAGGGATAATGTATGAACTTGCTTATTGCTTTGAAATTGCCATTGATCTGGGTTAAAACGTAAAATTTCATTTTATATTAAGGTGACTTACAACCTGTAATAGTATTATCAATCTATACCAAAATTGTATGTAATATAACTTCAGTAAGGTAGTTAAAAAGGATAATTTATACTTTGTTTACTACGACTGCTTTATTTACGTCACATTGAACATTGAAATATAATACCCGGGTGCCGGGTTTTGATTAGAATAATAATAGAAAATGGGCCAACGTGGATTATTCGAAAATTCAAATATTCATGAAATTTGAGATCTTTGACTTTTGTGAAACTTTTTTAGAATTTAATCCCATCATTCTTTATTAAAAATCTTTTGGTTATACCGATTCTATTTCATTGTAAAATGAATCCTCAAAAGAAATGTTATGCTGGTGGGAAAGGGGAAAGTGTGGAATCTAAAATCAGTGAAATGACAATGACAGCAAGCCAAAGGTTTTCGTGATTCTTCTATATAATTTCATGTTTTAAATTCAACTTCAACTCTTCGTCTTCGCCATCAAAAGACTTCCATTTTCCACAATCAATATATTGCATTTTACATCATCCGTATTCAAAAATGTTTTATATGGAACGTAACCGATGAAATGACCAAAGAATTGTTACATTTAATCACAATTTTTAGAACTTAAAAGGTTGAATATGTTTAAATGTATTATTAGTACTTACCTCTTTGCATAAAGGACGTTCATCGTCTGGTAAATAGGTCGTGGTGATCATGATGGGAATAGCCGTCAAAGCCGCCACGACCCAAATGAGCCCAATTACAATTAATGCTTGACTTCTCCTCAGCCGCGGGCGAAGCGGGTACAAAATGGCCACGTAGCGATCACCGGCCAGAGCCACCAAAGTGTAAGAAGAAACAAAGACGAAAACGCCCTGGGCTGGACTTGCAAGGATACACATGATGTGTCCAAATGGCCAATATTGATACAGCAGAATGATGTAGGACGAAGGGACGCAGAAAATTGCCATGAGAAGATCTCCAACAGCAAGATTGGCTGAGAATTCGGATCAAATTAATTAAAATGTAAATTAATTCCATTTTAAGTCAATTTTATTGAGATTTAATTAAGATCTGAATTTAAATTTTACACAATAGCCATTAGCCATAATAGGTAGTGTTTAAGATCGAATGGGCCTATGAATGTCTTATAAGGAATTAAAGAGAAAGGAATTAAAAATCATTTACTTACCAATTAGATAATTTGTAACCGTTCGCATTCGCGGCTCGGACATTACAACGTAGCAGACCAAAAGATTGCCGAGAACCGCAGAGACGAAAACGGAATTGTAGATGATGTAAATGACGATTTTGAACGATGGGGAAAATATAACTTCGTTCGGGGGTTCAATATACGAGTAGTTGGAATAATTGTAATGACTGTCATTGTAGTCAATGGGGGTATTTAAATTTGGCTCTATTATCGAGCTTGGATTTTCCATGTTAGACTTTTTATTGGATATTAATTAACCTTCAACTGTAAATTGCTTGAACTTTGCAAAATGTTGGTATAATTAACTTTAAATGTCAATTGGTGTCATTGTTGTTAGGTTGAATCAAAGGAAAAAATATTTTTTTAATTTTCTTTGAACATTAGCTTTTGCACAACTTTTGCATATTAAGTTTATTAATTACATATTTTTGTTCATTTAAGTTTAACTGACGTCACCATTAATAAATTTTTGATGCGTTCACAATAACGTAGTTAGCTCACTTTCAATGTACTTATTTAATTTGAATTAAATGTCAATTTATTTCTTTTATGTAACTTTTTTTGAATTCGATTGAATTCAATTTGAGAGTTTTTCAAGAATCGTTTCGCTTCCTAGAAATTATAAGAAATCATTGAATGAGTTTTTTCACTAAAGTGCAAAGAATTTTTAATTATATTTTAATTATAAAATCCCCATTGATAAAAGCTATGAATAGGTAAAAGTAAGAAATGTACAAATGAATTCTAATCATCGATAGATTTAATAACGTCATTAAAGAGGAAAAAGTAAAAATGTCTTCGTGTCCTCGACCTTGCAATCAGTACAAAATGTAAAAGATAGAATTTTCAGTGGAAACTTTCATTTTGAAACTTTTTCCTTTAATGAATCTCTAACTACTTATATCGCTCTTTTGCCCTCAAGGAAGAAGGGAGAAGAAAATTATCTCACATGAGAGTGAAATGGTTTTTCTCACCTCGCTTTCGCATGAGAAATTTAGGGGCATTTTAAAATGATAAAATTTATAAAAAGACGAAAGTCATTAAAAGTTCTAAGATTTCTTTAACTGCCATTTAAATCACCTTCATTTATTATAATTAATAACTACCATACTTTTTTTTAGTTAGAATTAGTACTAAATACAGTGACTTACTTATCTTATTTATTTTAAAAAAACTTTAGATATTTTTTCTTTTCAAAAATAAAGTTATCAAGAAATTTTTAACAGCTGAAATCTTTGAATAACTTAAATAAGTTTGTGAGTGTTTTTTAACAGGAATAAGAAAAATAAATTGATAAATTTAGACTTTAAGGGCTAAAGTAAGTTGAACTGTTGATAATCTTTTCAGTTTTTGAGAGGAAAAGTTCTCAAATGACTCCCTCGTAGTAGAACCAAAGTGAGAGTGGAATTACGACGGGAAATTAAATTATGGCCTTTTCTCCAACTCAATTTCAATTCTCATGAGAACTTTGAAGACTTGAGGAATCTGAGAGACTTCTGGAGAGGACCAGAAGGAGTGAAAAAGGAAACGACGGAATGAAAGTCCATTTATTTAACCGACACGGTCAAATCGGTCACGATGAGGTCGAGTCAAATGTCTACGTTGGGAAATCAAACGGTTTCGGACCTTCAGAGTGCTTTTTTATGGCTTCCATCCATTTTCCCTTTCCGGGAGTCTTTCGGGTCGGGAGTACACACTACCCGCATTTTTGTCCCGACTTTATTGCAGATAAGAAATGATTCTCATATTTCTTATTTTCCCCGCCACTTCTCTTTCTCTATCTTTCCATTTATTTGATATACCATTGGCCCTTGCTCTTAATAAATAACGCTCAATTTCGAGTGGCTTTCTCCGATCCGGCCTTTTCCTATGTGCACTCGACCCAGACAATTCGTTTCATCTGTTTGCCTTTCTTATTTATTCTATTTAATTTCCTTAAATTTAACTTTCTTTATAGAATTGGAAAAAATTTCCAAGAATTTCTCCACCAGTTATTTACAAACGCTCATAAATTGCATGGATGCATTTTGCAATAAACCATTTAGCAATTTGTAATAAAAGACATAAAGTTAAAAAATAGAGAAATAAACAACATTCAAGGACCGTTTATTGATTAATATTGTAAGATAAATATATAGCGATAAGCTTTACAAGAAACGAAATAGTAATTAGAGGGCAAGAGAATAAAATTTGATTAAGAACTTATTTAATCAATATTAACTGAATTGATAAACAAGAATTGTAAAGGTTGTAAATAGACTTTCTTGATCATTTACTAGGAAGAATGCAAATGAGCTTATTATTGAATCTTTGAAAGGGAGGGGAGAAGGCGGGCGGAATTAATTAGCTCCTAAATTTATGCACCAAAGTATAAATGAGATTTACAGGTTTTAATTAAATCTGACAATGTGTGAGAGCAGGACTTGCAAATATTTACTTGACATGAAGATTACAACAATTTAAGGTTTTACATCAGACATTCATTCTTACCTTACATTTTTATATTTGTCAACTTCAAAAACATCAAAAATCCTTAACTTGCCCGAGATCCATTAATTCTCATTAAAATTAAATAGACATTATTTATTTTAATTCTTGCTTTAAACTTTAAAATAATAGAATATCCAGAAACGAATGTACGAGTACAGAGGGTCATAAGTTACTTTCTTTTTTAAATAAACATTCGTATAAAAAAGAAAGCAACTTAGCACTACACATGGACCTATTTACTTATTTTAGTTTTAATTTACAAGTTAATATTTAATTTATAGAGTCGTTTTAAATATAACGACTCTGATAAATTATACAGATAATTATTTATATCAATAATTAAACAATCTTAAAGTTGTGGAGTTAATGAGATTTTGACTTGAGACCACTGTCAGTTTCTCCCTTGCCTTTTTAAATTTAATGAAGTTGAGATTGAAAAGTTTTAATGTAATCCTTCAACTACTTAGAAATTCAATCCTTACTCAGCTTGTTCTTTTGATCTTAAAGTCTCATCCTCTAAGTTTATATGAGAAAGTTAAGAAAAACAACATGTTTAAAAATTGGCAGGTTTCTTCTTACCAATGATTTCTTGAAGATTCGAACCCCCACTTTAAAAGAGTTATATTTATTTTCCTATCGAAATTACAGCTGTGAATAATTGAAGTCTTCTCTCCTGGTTGGGCATTCAGTCCACATTCTCCCCATACTCCTATTGACTATCCATTAACTTTTATCGTCCACTTTGAGAATTAAAGCGTCATTTGGAGTCGGGAGGGTCAATGGGAATCTCATCACTTCAACTTAACACTCACCACCTTTGGTCGGATTCTCTTTGATGGGTTCGATTCCTTTAATCCCTTTAATGCGATCAATCTTCACACTCTTCTTACACTCAAATGCCTTCTACTTCAACTCTATTTAACTCTAAATTAATTAATCCAACACCCCAACCTTAAATTTATTTTTTGTTTAATTTAAATGTGGTCAAGTTAAACTTATTTTATAAATAAACCCTGAATATGATAATTTAATTTCGTGTTCAATTTATATTATTTTTCGGCCTAATATTTATATATTCTTATATTTATCAACTTGTCAAATTTTATAATTAATGTTTTTGTGTAATTTGTGTTTAATGTTAGAGAAAATGTTTTGTGTTTATTTGATTTTTAAATGATTATAAATTGAGTGTTTTTGAAAGGTTATTCCGGGAGAGTTTGTAAGGTCGACTGTAAGAGTGTGTGTCTTTCGTGATACTGAACGGGTTGCAAGGCTGATGATGGTTTGCTGCCTGTAAATACACGGGAAAGGATTTGGTCCGAAATTCCCTCCGCATGTACATTCGAGTTGGTCTGTCTGTGTGGAGAGCTCTTGAAGCTTCGCCCCGAATTCTCTCAACTCACCGATGGTTTGCTGAACCTGTTTTCAACGGTCGTGGTGAAAAGTGTAATGGGTCCATAAGCCATTAGCATTACGGCAGGAGACCAATTTGAATACGCGTCTTTCCACAGTTTCATGTTTTCATCTCTTTCCACATTAGAAAATATTTATTATATGGCCTTTTTCTTAACCTCGACATTCTCTCGGATTCATTTTTTAAAAATAATATGACGTGGGATGCAATGTATAATGGAGATTATATTATTTATTTTAATAAGCTTCATAGATCTAATAACTACTTCGCAGCGGGAAGTTTTTACTCGCTTTTTTAACAGTGAAATTGGGGATTTTTCTAAGGATTGAAATTCTATTCTTATATTCAAAATCCCATTTTTAAAGCCCTTTCGCATAAAGCGCGACTTAAGCCGGAAAGATCCTATGTTCTTTTAATAAGAAAAATTCATTTTTTTTAGTATTCAGCAATTTAATCGAGAAGAAATTTTAGATATTGGCTTAAACATTTATAAAAAGTAATTATTTTAAACAAAGTTTATAATGTTATGATCTTTTAGGCACGTTCATTTATCATATTCACTTTCATATATTTACATTGGTATTGGTATTGGTACATAATTTCAAAATATTCTTTGCATAGGGGTTAGATGCTTTTTAACTTAAAAGCGTATATTTTCCGGTTTATTCCTAGAAAATTCAGAATATTGAGATATATGAATATGAAAATAGGAAGAGCTTTCAAGTTGAAGTCCACGGGTTATCTTTAAAGGTGAAGCCAAAGAGCCGTTGGATTTTATAAACACCGAAAAGGTAATAACTGATAAGATTCAACCCTGAACGTGTTATTAAGGGTCAATGTGTGAATAAGCCAATAAGCCATAACCAAATAGGAACGACGTTCTCCATAATGTCATATATTTTCCTATTTTATAATTTTATACATAAAGATATACCATATATTTAAGATATTTAACGTTATTATCAACTGAATAGCAATATAAAAATATATGGAAAACTGAGAGTGAGAGTTGAGGCGAGATACGAAGAAAAATTCCAAGTGACGTTTATTATTCCGTTCCGAGGTTTTGAATGTTAAATGTCTTTAAGGACATTTTTCCCTGGTGGCGTTTTGGTTATAGTTATAGGTTCAAGTGTTGAAAGTGTTGAATGGATGTTCGCCGCTCTCAGTCCGCACTTTGGGCGGAATGAAGGCAACTTGTCAGTTTTTATTGCGGGCCTCGAATCCACTTTCTACACAATCCCATCCATTCATCTTCCCTCACTCCTTACAGATTTTCATGCCAATAGGTTTTCCAGGTCTTTTCGATCCGGACGGAGCTCAAGAGCAGGAAACGAAGAGCTGTAGGCAAATTTCCGTCCTAGATCCCTTTTTCTTCATTTTCTTACCCATTAAATGGACACATTTAGAGGGAATGTCAAAAGACTTGTCTGATTTCTCATTCAAAAGAGATCATCAATCAATTGCCTTTTGAATGTTTTGGACAGAGATTTTAATTTATGCATTATTTTCGTCAGTATGAAAGTTGAATGGGATAATTAGTGGATTGTAAACAAAGGGTTTTCTTTGTTTCACATTAAATATTTCCAACAGATTTATTAAAAATTATCACAAAAGTTTTTTAGTCATTATTATTTATACGGGTGTTCCCAATATTTTGTAATTTAAAGCAATAAATATTTCTGTTGTCAATTTTTCAACGGTATGGCATGATCAATGGTATGATCGTATATGTATTTGTGATTAATACATAAATAAAATAAATATGTTGATGTTATATATCATATTGTGTATAAAGCTTAAAGAACTTAAAGAATGACGTCTCTCTTTATTCTATATTATGACTGCGAGTATGATTAATTAGAAAATAGAAGCTAGTAAAATCTAAGGGATGAATGAGGGAGAGATTATTTAGGGCAAAAGAGAAATGAAGTGCCAAGTGCCGTTCAATTCCCCATTTTCCCCCCGCTTTTAGGGAATTAGAGAATGAGGGAAAGTGTGTGGGAGCAATTAGAGAAATGACTTCGGCTCACAAGATACAAATTTTCACAATCTTGTTTTATCTTACACCATCCGATACAAATTCCCGAAATTCCCATTACAAAGTGAACATCCTAATTTGGAACAAATTAACCTTTTAACAACACGTTTAATTAACTACACATATAAACTTTCACATTTAATCCTGCAATTCGAAGATCGAGTCTTAATTAAAAATCGCAATTTTCAAATCTATTTAAGCTATAATAATGATAATCGATCATTATTTTCTGATAGTCGGTTTTTATTAAAAGCTTAAGCCTTCCAGATGCACCAA
This sequence comes from Neelides folsomi, assembly GCA_034687125.1. NCBI lineage: Eukaryota > Metazoa > Arthropoda > Collembola > Neelipleona > Neelidae > Neelides > Neelides folsomi. The sequence goes on from JAQGBZ010000388.1 coordinate 28,808, forward strand.
TTGACGTCAATTGAGTCACAACAAATAAGAGAACTTGGCCATTTAATTACCGTTGAATCATTTCCTAACACGCACCACCTCATAAATAAATCATGTCTAGGTGATTTGATCCGATTCCCCTCTTGGGTTAAATAACAAATAAAGGTTAAATAACAAATATGGAATAATAGCTTCGTAATATTATTAGCGTAATAGGCAATGGGGCATGTTCTTACTTCGTCCCAATATGGTCTCAATTTCCTCCTCATACAAAACAAATAACAAGTGAACTTCCTTTCCAATTCCAAGAGAAAAATATTTTTCCAGTTCGCTTCCTCTTCCAAATTGACTTTCTTTGGGAATTCTTCTTCCACTTCTCTCTAAGGAATTTGATATTTTCTCCTATTATCATTTCTTAGTCAATAATCATCTCGTTTTCTTCTTCTCACAACTTTCCCACCAACTCATTCCAACTTTTCCTTTTCTTATTTCACAAATTTCCCAACTTCCCAACGTATCAGCAGAGCAGGAGTCTACGATATATATATGACTATTAAGGAATAAATTTAATGTCAAGTTGTGTGTGTGCGAGATGTGTAACGTGTGTTAACTCCGATTTTTCTACGATTCTTCTGCTTGTTTATCCATTTAGGGTCGAAATTATTCCCTATTCGCCAAATTGTTATTTTCTAGGAACGCGAATTGTATTAAACCCTTATGTTTCATATCTATATGTTTGTTTGTATACAATATTATTCTTGTAACATGTGTGAGTGTCAACTGGAAAATTCTCACAATTATACTGAACTGAATATAAATACTATATAAATATAGGGTATTATTTTATGTATTGCATCTTGCATCTTTTATATATTCTCGGTATTATAAATATTGTACTATGTTACATAAATTGTTAACACAGAGAGAAACGGAAAGTAAAAACGATTATGGTTATTATCCTACTACACTTTGTTATATATATATTTTTTAATATTAGCTTTATTTGTAATGAATGGGATATGGGATTTACTTTCATACTTGTATATGGTACATTACGTTCTTGTGGGTATCGGGAAGATATTGTTATATTATATTACCTATTATTGTTATAAATTCATATCTAATGTAATGTATTTATCTCATAGTTAGAATTATTGTCAGGTAATAAATATAAAACATATAAAATGTAAATATATAACATAAAGAATAAGATATAAAAGCTTCAATTTTCGATTATGCGTTTAATTTTCACTCCATATGGAGTTTTCTCACACGAGAGAAAGTTTGTAATCCCTGAGCTGTTTGAATCTTTAAGATCAAAGTTGCATGCCCAATTTCAAATGTTAATCCCAAATGTTAATCCCAAGTGTTAACCTTCCATTACCCACACACGATCATTTGACCTGATGAAACTATGTGGGGAAGAATTGGCAATTACCTCCGCTGCACGAACCTCTCTATCTCTATTAGCTTATGCTGTTTAATGCAACGATTAATTCGAGGAGAAATTGTGCCACAGCTAGGAAATTCACATGTCACATGTCCATATAGGATTATGTAATAAGTAATATTATCAGCCTATTCTAATTTGTATATTATACAGGTATACTTTCAATGATGGTTTATTATGATGGGCACGTGGAATTAATGGTGTAGAATTAGGATTTCCTTTTTAGAACTATTTAATTAAGGTTTTAAAATTTAATAGAAAAGTTACTTTTACACGAAGGAGAAAGCAAAGGAAGCCTGTTGAACTTTTTTTATTTCAATCCCAATCTTTGCATGATTTATACAAATTAAAAATAAATCGAATTCTTTTGCGCATTTTCATTTTTTGGATTTATGAATATTGTATCCAATTTTTTGAAACTTCATATTATCATATTCTTATCTTAAAAAGCAATTGTGGGTAATAATAAATAACAAAAATGATATTAACTGCAAATTGAACATAACATACACTCGTATTTGAAAATCGAAGCCTTGTTATGTTATGCCAATGACAAATGAAGTTACATTGGCAAAAAAGAGAATGACACAAATTGTTGCAATTTGGTTCTAATATTCATTTGAAAAATCAAAATACGTAACTACATAAGGTATATATGTATTTTATGTATGTATATAGTATTTTATTATAATGTTATCTTTGATCGACTAATTTATTTAAAATTCCGATTTAAACTTGTTTCAGAAAATATTTATACTAAATAGAACCAAGATTTTGGTTTACATTTTTAATGTTGTCATTTTATATATTTTAGTTAGACATCTGAACAGAAAAATCTAATCGATCTTAATAAGAAGGAGAGAGAAGAATAAAAATATGAAGGCTTAAGACGCTTTGGAAGGGTCTTTCATCTTTGCCATGAATAACTGATTTTTGGATTTCTTATTGAATTGAAAGTGGATTTGGAAGAGGAAGTTCATTCAGTTCAATTCAATATTTGAAGAAAGAGGTGAATAAGTTGGGCCATTTTTCCCATTTCCTCCCTCATGTGACCTTTTTATTGGCAAAGTCAGTAATAATATTTCACTTCTCGCCCATTTCCTTTCACAACTTTAGAAATCCCTCTCAAATCAAATATCAAATAATTTTTTAAAAAGAAAGATCCTTCCGACCTGAAAGCATAATGACTGGATTCAACCTTGTATTTGCTATTAAAAGCTTTGAAGATCTCCCATTGCACAGCATCCCATGATGTACTATACATTATACTTATTTACATGTTTTATATTTAAAAATATAATTTAATAAAATATGTAAAATATCATTTAACGTGAATTATTGGAATTCAAAAAGAAAGATTTTAAAACCACAATATTTTTAGAAACTTATATAAATTCAAATTCTTGGATTCATATGTAAGAATGTATGATTTTTAAAGTCTGTTTTACAATAATGAATAAAATATCAAGTCATATTTTGTTATGCAAAGAAATGATATAAAACTCTAAAAATGATATAAAACTTGAAATATAAGTATAAATCCGTTTCGCTGAATGGTTGAATCTTGTATGTGGAAAAGTGGAAATCTGAGGGAGAGAGAAACTCAAGATTTGAAAGTTTCAGTCTGTGTCTCTCCACACTCTCAGACATTTTTTTATTTATACAATTGAGAGCGGATGTTTGAACTAGTCGAGAAAAATATGACTGAATTTTCATTTCTCATCGATTTCAACACCCACTCTGGAAGTTTGAGCGAAACCGACGATAATCTTCGAAATGGAATAGGAAATTGAGAAATGACTAAGGGAGCGGCCAAGGCATCTTAAAAAGGCTGGAAAAGAGACGCGGTGTGAAAATGAGATGTTTGCAATCCTTCGAGAGATTTGAAAGAAAACATGAAGGATGGAAGGAGCTGTGAGTGAGGAATTGTTCCAAAGAAAAACATTCGGGCTCGTGACATTTCCCCATTTATCCGAATCCGACAAACTTCATATACATTTAATATGTAGTTATACTATATCCAAAAAGTTCATCAACTCCACGGAATAAACCGTGGAACCAACACATAATAATATAACCTCTGTACACATATGGTATGGATATGGAGTAAACTAAATATGTGAATAATAATTGTTTCCCGGAATTAGGCTTTTGAAACTCTTGTTTTTTTAAAACCCATCTATTAAAATGATTTCCAAATTGCACATTCTAACACAAATGAGTGTAATTCCATAAAGGACATTCACACCAAAAGCAAATCAATATGAAATAAAGCTATCAAATTAATGTTTTATTTACCAAATTACCATAAAATTGGTCACAAATTATTGAAAGTAATAAAAATCATCTTGATAAAGTAAGGGTCAATTTTGGAACTAATGTCTAAACTTAATGTATGTTATTATACCTAAGTATCTTATAAATGGTACAATATAAGTATAGTAAATATTTCAATCTTAAGCAAGTCTAAATAAATGGAGAAAGTGAATTAAGAAAGTGAGGGAAAATAACTTTGAGTTATTAATTCAAGATATTTTTTATCTAAAAAAGATGAGAATATTATAGATAAGAGAGATTTCTCTCCCAAATGTATGTCAAAGCGACAAGGGCGCGGAGGAGAAAAATCTACTCACTATTGGGACCGTGTGGGTGTTGGTTGGAAGTATTTAAACTAATGTCCAGTTTTATCATTCTTATTTCCTCATATTTCAAAGGACCAAGGAGGGTAGCGGACAGAAGGGCAAAGTTCCTTTTTTATTTCCTGTCATTTGACCAGTCGTCTTTTGTTTTACACACACATGGTAGGAAATAAATCAAGGCTCGGAATTTATTTCTCCGCTTTTTCTCTCTTACCATTTTTATATCTCAAATGAAGAGCGTGAAGGAAGTGAAGGGGCTAATAGGAATTGGGGAAGTAAAATTGTTTATAGCCAACTTAATGAATTGATTAAACCATCCGGAGACTTCTCATCCCATATAAAATTTATATGGTCGAGAAAGTCTTCTTTGATCAACTTGGGTTGAAATGTTGAGAGAATTCGCTAAAGAAAATAAAATTCAAAGGAACGATGTACACATTAAAAGTATTATAAATCAGCCCAAAGAACAATGGAACTTTTTCCATTAAACTTAAAAGACGATTTTTCAAATCCCATTTCCAAAGAATACTTAGGAACTCAATTTCATATGATAAACTATCTCCTACTATAGCCTATAATAGTAATAAAGCCTTTACCCTGTTTTTAAACAATGCAAGTATTTGTTTTTTAATATAACCAATCTTTTACTTAATCTGATAATCTGTATTCATACAACATTAAATACAATATATGCTATATGTTAATTGATCTATTGTCTTAGAGTCTGCATAGTCTGCATAGCGTCTGCATTAATGTCTTAGAGTCTGCATAGTACGGTATATGTATATTAGATCCCGTCTCATACATACTTACCTATGCTTTAATATTATCTACTTATAAGTAGTAGTTATGTATGGTATTTACATTAATATTTATACTTTATATGGTATACAGGTACTTTTACATATTCTGTATCCTGCTATGAATATGGGAATATTTGAATGTTTATAAAAGAAATTAATATAATTTTGCTAAAACTTTTGTTGTCCCAACTTTCCCATTTGTTTTCTCCTGGTTGTGAAAGGTTAAGAAGAAGTTGCGAAGTGAATTCTGCGTTGAGAGTAAATCAGAAATCTGCCACAATCCGGTCGTTTATTCCCGTCAGGGGTTGAAAATTCAACAGTGTTCATAGCTTTCAATTTTCTTCAAAAGGACTAAACAGCTTTTGAAAAGGAAAGTTTTCCAATCAATTGAATTTTAATTGCTTGGTACAAACGAACGCCTTGAACGTGTCGCTTTAAGTTCATTGCATCGTCGTGTCGTGAAAGGCTCTTTAAGGGGTTTCAAACAAGGCCTTAATTAATTTTCTTAATCCCAGAGTTAAGGGCAAGTTTAAGTGTCATTAATTTTCATTAATTGAACTTCATATTAGTTCATACATGAGATTAATTTAAGGCAAGTTTAACATACTTTAGAAGATATGAATAATACTAATACGTATACAATAGTAGTATAAATATACATACCCACTTAATATAAAATATCTCTTTAGACTCTATACTGACATACCTATTTGCAAGTTTATCTCTAAAATGTTTAGTTTTCTTTTAAAGACGACGGCGTTTAATGAAGTTTACAAGAAGGAATAAAGTAATGAGTTTCTAATAAATCAAATTATTTTCTAATCTAAAGACAAAGTTGGAAACGAGAGAATTCTTTGAAGGTTGACTAAAATTGAAAGTGACAAATGGTGAAAGAACTCAATGATTGAGAAACGAGATGAATAGTCGTAAACAACACATGAGTTCTCCGAATCTTTTCACAATTTTTAAAGCTCGCTCTCAAAGACAAAATGAAAATGGAACTTCGTAGTCTTTTTTTCAAGAACCTGATTTGCAGTAAAAGTTTTAGCTCATTGGGTCTCAAAACTATCAAAGTCAGTCAAATGAAGGGAAAATGGGAAAAACCATCAAGATCTTTTTGTTATTATTAGTATACCAAAAAAGGAATAGGTATACAAATATTTTTAATCTTCACTTTTATAATATAACAAAAATTTAGGCGTCTGCAAAAAAATAAATGAATAAATCATAAGATCTAACAATACCAATAAATATTGGAAATGGACAACGGGTAATAGGGATTTAATGCGTGACACATGTAAGGGCTAGGGCGACAATGGTCGGGAAGGAGAATTGAATTGGACTCTTCCTCATTTGGAATTCCCATCATTTCAAACACAATTTTCCGCCCAGTGAATTCTTCATTCATTGAGAATTTCCTTAGGATGAGATTAAGCTCTCAAAAAGTCCATTGGAGATTTCCGAAGGAATTCTTTGAACTTCAAAGCCCTTGGTTTTATACAACGACATTTTAATGGCATATTGACTTCAACAGCATTTCCAAACAACTACTTCGCATATTCTCTGATACCTAGAAAACTATGGCATCATTTCAACTTTACAACCTTTTAAGGATGATAACTATTCTGATAAATCTTTAAGTATTAAAGTTTTATTTCGTTTATTTATCATTGTTTTCTTTTTCTTAAATGTAAATAATTAGTCATAAAATAATAATGATAAATAATTATGTATAGTTCAATCCGTTTGGAGGTTAACATTGGAGAAATGAAATTGAGTTAGTAACTTTGGATAATTCTCAAATAAACAAAAAAATTCATTTTTAAAAATGAAATATAATGAAATTCAAATATTTTCAACTTTTGCTAACATGGCAGGAAGCGAATTCTATTTAACGAATCATTCAAACGGGTCAAAACATTCCAATTCCAACATTCGACCACAGTCGAGATGGATAAGAGCAACTATCATTTCAGTGTTTGTCTCAAAATGGTGCTCAGTTTGAGCAATTCGCTAATTTGATTTTTAAAATAACAAAGTTTTTGTTTGCTATTATCCAAAGTTACTAACTCAATTTCATTTCTCCAATGTCAAGCTCCAAACGGATTGAACTGTATAGTACTCTTATGTCTAGTTGGCAATTTTAAATTTTTATTCAATAAAGATCTGTACAAAAATTTTTTTGTGATTTAAACACACTATTTAAGTTCATAAACCAAACAATGTAACACTTAAAATTAAAGATACATTTAGGTATAATACATGTTTTCATATTATAGAAAACATTATGAAAAGTACTTATTATGTACTCTACATAAAATTAACTTCCGTATAAAAAGATAGTACACGATACACGACTAATACAACTTAATAAATTATGTAAACAAATACAATTTTTATTAACTTAAATTAAATAAACATTTTCATCCAAAACAATTAAACAATTAAACTCTTCAAAAGAGAAAACAAGATTTAAATTACAAAATTAATTAAGAATTAAAATGGTTTAGTGTAGTTCCAAAGAGTAATCCAAATAAAAGATTAATATTTGGAATAAGAATTCATAAGAATTTTATGTAAATTAATATTTGAATAATTAAATATTATTCATGTGTATAACTCATCCATTTTGATCATCCTCCTCGTCCCAATCTATGTTAAATGAAAAAGGACCCATCGTGGTCTTGGGGTGTTTTGGATGTTTCCCCAATTCCCCAATTTGGGCAAATGGGACAATTCTGATTGAATTGGGTTCATCCAAATCCTGACTTTGGTTTTTCTCAATGATTATTGGTCGTGCGAGGTTGGGCATGAGACGCATCGGAGTAAATCCTACCGGAAGAGATGTTGAAGTTGAAGCATTTGACGAAGGTCTTGGTCGGATTGCAACAAGACGCGGCTTTGATTGCAAAGAAATTGGAGCTGAATTTCTAACCTCTTCACGTTGAACTTTCTTCATCAAAGCCTCATTGTACAGCTCAACAGAGAAGTGGCGATTTAAAATATGGTCAAATGCTAAAATTATCAACATTTAAGATTACACGTTTAGGATTTGATAATGCAAATTAATTTTATTGGAATGTAAATAATATTTTTAATGTTTGAATGTTCACCATTTTTAATGTTGAATTCAGTTGGATCGTCACAAAAAAGACACTGCAAACTTCCCGTTTCACCTCGCCCATGGTAAACTTTAAGATGAGTGAAAAAGTTTCCACGAATATGAATTGTATGGAGGCACATGGGACAGCGAATCTAAATGAAATTAATTAAACAACAAATTAGTAAATCTTACAATTAAACTCAAAGTTGAAAAAAAGTTTAAAAATACAAATAGAAATTAAATAATTTAATTAATTGTTCAATTAAAAATGTTGATCACTTCACTTACCAATCCAGTCTTCACATAACATTCCCGTGATTGAACAAGACTTTCGTGTTTTTGATCACAAACTTCGCAGTCCAAATATCCATGAGCAAGCTCAAGAACTGTTGCTTTGCTCGGCCGAGGTTGAGGAGTGATTTGCATACAAATAACAGCATGTCTCAAAAGATCAACCGAGTCTTCAAACCGAAGAAGGCAAATAGAACAACGATACATCTACAAATTAAAAGAATTGTTTACAATTTACTAACCATAAGTGTAAATATATAATTATCTATAAATTATACTGAAAACAGTTTGAATTCCTAACTAGTATCTTAAATATTTATCGTGATGCTTCAGTTAAATTAATTTGAATATATGTAACTACTTAATGTTAGTACAAGTTGAAAGTTTTGTAATTTGGGTTAATTTTATTATCACTTACGGGATCAAGTATGACTTTATTGGACACTTCTTTATGAAAGCCAGTAAGATGCTGACGAAGACTCATTCGAGTGCTAAAAGCTTTCCTGCAAATCCCGCAAATGATTTTTCCAATTTGTGCCATTGCCATCTGAAATAATCCGTATATTATATTATAACCCATTAAACCCGGTTGATATTTAATGTTAAATCCTGTCATTATAATTAATGGAATAAATTTAATAATAATAATTCTCTCGAATTTTGAGCTCTTACTTGAATCCGCTCAAAAGAGTCAGGGAATGAAATTTCCGGTGAGCAAACTGTATGGTGAGCTTTGAATCCGGAATAGAAAATCTGTTCGCATTTCTTGCACCTTCAAACCCAAATAAAATGAATACTAAGTCTGTTTAATAAAATAATACACATTTTGTATATTGAATACCTATGTAAAATAAATGTTTAAATTATATTATTACCTAAACCATCTCGTATCGGAATTCGCACTTGAGAGATCATTCTCGGATCCGTCCATATCAATGGAATGCTTAATGAGCATATGGTTCCTGTACATGGTTTCACACGATGCTGGGAAGGTTTTTGAGCATGTCCGACAACCCAGGTACATCACCCCATCGATGATTTTCCTCGTGGGGAAAGAAGCTTTTTCGGCCATTGCAGCCTTCGCCATTGAATCATTTGTAGGAGAATTGACATTTTCGTCCGAAGGGATGTTGGTTGGATTTTTTGGCTGAGCCACAGAACAACTCGATATAATCTGCGGGGTTCTAAAGGAATTATTCTGCTCGGATGGTAAAATACCCCTAGCTGCCATTAAGGCCTGAGTTTGCGTGGTCATTTTAATTAATGGCGGCATTTGGGTAGGTTTTTGCAATAAATTTTGAGGTGGCGGGGCTTTTTGTAAATAGACTAATTTCCCCGGTTTCCCATCATGTCTTGGACGGATTTGAACAACTTGCCCAACTTTCCCACCAGCACCAGCTGTCGATTGGATCAAAGAACTAATTTGTGTCATTTGTGACGAATTTGAACTAATGATTAGGTTTCTTTTGGCGGAAGCCCGAGTTTGGGCCACGAGATCAGAAGCGCTCAGACCGCTTGGTTTCTTATGTTTATAAATCGTCATTGATCCGTTCTTTGTTACTTCTAATTCAGCTTTGTCAACATTGCTCTTGTCTGGGATCTTTTCAAACATCCCACCATGGAGAGATTGGCGTGGTTCGCGACGACGAACCAAGAAAACCCTTTTTTTCTGATCTTGGGGCTGATTCATATTCTTGGCTTCGCTGGGGTTGAGAGATTTGACATTTGAAATGACGGGGCATGAATCTTCCTCGCCTGAAGAGTCATTTTCAAATATAGAGGTGCTGATGTTGATTCGGGGCTCATCGGAATCTTTCCTGTCTTGTGACTTTGAAGAAGAAGGCTCGAGTAAATTGGTCGCTGAGCAGATTCTGATTTGGGGAAGATTTGATTCTTCTTCATCTTCATCTTCAGTTGAATTTTCTTCAAAGGGTCGAAGATTATCCGAATTGGTTGAATGAGTCGTAGGATCAAAAGATCCAACTATGAATTTTATAATTTGAAAAATGATCAAATAAGTATAATATTAATTATGTAATAGAATAAAACATAGAAAATAATTATTTTATATTAGAATAATTAAAATACGAAATATAAAAAATTGAAATGAATGGTGTTGAAGAATTTAAACAAACCTCTTTCTGATATAGTTGTTTCACTGGGAAGTTTCTTCAACATTTCGTTAATATCTTCGTTGTCGTCCAAATTAACCGCAATTTCCTTATCGGGGTTTGGTTCCTTGGGGGGTTTGTTTTTTAACTGGAAGTCTCTCACGACGTCGGTGATATTGAGAATGTACGGAACTTGGAAAAGAACTTTGTGCAGAGCTTGGTTCTCAATTAAATCACGAATTTCTACAATTTCATAATATAGATTGCTTATTATAAAATTCTATCTTTAATTTTATATTCATCATTTCATTATAAGCACAAACTGCCAAAAAGGAAAATTTCAAAATTGAGAGTATTTTATAAATAGTGTAAATATTTAAAGTAAAATTGAAATGTTATTATTACGAATTCGGTGTGAAATAAATTCGAATTCTTCCATCAACTGCTTATTTATTTCGTCTGGAATTCTTAAAACTTCCTCTGAAAAAAATTAATATTGATGCTTTATTTATAACATATGATATAAAATGAATTAAATAGTTAAATGTTAAAGTCAACCAAATTAGATTATATATTTACTCGTGATTTTCTCGTTGTGGGTAGCTGCGAAAGATTCTCCAATTTTTAAGCTTGACTCTCCGACGCGTCTCATTCCAATCTTTTCCCGATATTCAGCCTCAGCTTCCAAATTCTTTTCCAAAAGCAATCTCTTCTTCTTATCATTCTCACTTTCCAGTTGGCCCAAATCTAACGAATATTAAATATACAATTAATTAAGAAATCTGATTTAAATAAATAAAATATTTAGAAAACTTCACGTACCCATAAACATTGATAATCTCTTGAACATTGCATGATCAGACGTTTCTTCAAATAGTTGGAGAACATCCTCGGCTTCTGGAGTTAGTTTAATTTCGTCGTCGAAACAATCGATGCTAACGCTCTCCATTTTACTTTCAATAATTTCGTAACCTCTTAGTTAATGAACTTAACTAAAGATTCTCAGAACCAAACATGGAATGAATATTATGTAAATAATTAACATTTAAAAGGCAAAAGACGGAAAGAAAGGAACAACGTGAAAACATGATATCAGAAATCTGACGAAATGAAGGAACAAGCAAATACAAATATCGCGGTTTTCGACTTTCGTATTTAGTTTTAAAAGAGCTCCCTGAGGCATTCTGCGTATGTAGGTATAATAAATTAATAAATGTAGGTATATAATAAATATTTAAAATACAAAGTATGTTAATTATTTAATATACGTACACATATTATTATTTTATAATGAATATTCCGATATTCCTTTCATTACATTAAAACATAGACAATATATGCAGTAAAAGAAGAAGAGCGATTTTTATCTTAACTTGTATTTAAACTTTTTATAATTAAATTAAATTATATTTTATTTAACAGGATGGTTAAAAGAATTAAAGCAGGAAGTATTTTGCCCTCGTTCCCCCCACAATTCTCAATTTTGCTTGGTAGAAAGTGGATGAGAATCATGAGAGAATCATTTAAGAGGAATCTTGAACTTCAATCTGCATACAATTAGAGTACATCCCAACCAAATGCAATGGTGGATAAAGTTGCTAAAGTTTAGACATTCCCTCGGCTCACCATATTTATCATGTCGATAGAGAATAGAGACAATTTGTATTTCAATTTATTTAATCAAATTTCAAACTTTACATTCCATTTCCTTAAATACAATACATTCGCTACACTATATTTTATAGGCTAGGTTAGGTTACTCTGTTATTTTTAACAGCTACTAAATAATGTATTGATTAAACGACTTTTTATAAGAAAAAATTATTTAGTCAACTGGAATTGAGTTCATTGTCGTTGCAGCCAATTGGATCTCATAAAGACGGATAAATAGGATGTAAAATAGGATGCATTTTTATATGATGTTAAAGTGAATAAAAGGGGAAAGGTGCCAAAAGGGGAGTCCCAATTTTAAAAATTCAAATAAACTCCAACGTATTTCTGGTGAAGACATTTAAAGAGAGTTGAGCATTAAGTTTAAAAGAGGAGTGCATAGGGAGAACGGGAGTAAAACATAAGTCAAGCCCTTGGACTGATCTTGGTGATGATAAGGACCGAGTCATAATAATAATAATAACAATACCCCTTGCATATTATTTTATATATTACAAGACCTTGAAATATTATATCAAAGTTATGGCATACGGTACAATGTATTACAAATATTACATAAGAGAATAGGGTTCGTTAGTGAAGGTCTGAAGGGGTTGTGCGAAGGAAGTGAGACTCAATTTCACATTCGTACTTTTTATTGCTTTTTTCGTCCAAAGGAAGTTGTTCTCTTTTTTTCACAAAGTTGTTCAAATGAGAGAATTCAAGTGGTTTTTGGCTTTTTATTCCGCCTACCCCAATTCCCCCCTTTTTAATACTCGAGCGAGGAATCGATTCGAGAGGCTGGAATTTTATTTATGGAGACAATTGAGCCACTTTTATTGAGAAAAACCCTCGTGTGGAATCGTCGTCGCAAATTCGGTTTTCCACCTCAAAGGACTAATCGCCCCTTTATGGTAAATTCGAATGAAACAAAAATGTTGTTGGCTTAAAATGCTTCCACACTTTTAGGCCCCTTTATCTCTCCTCTAATCATAATCAAATTCACAATAAAGATATTTTATGGCATTCGCAAATATGTCCCTTCCCATCTTTATAAAACTAAATTTGACCCAATATACCAACAATAGGTCTGTACCGCTATTAGCATGAAACTCGAAGAACGAATGAAAGTCATTGATTTATTTTAAAAATAATTATATTAAGAAACTTATTTAACTTTCTTACTTTTAGATATTAGGTTATTAATTATGTTAATAATAATTCATAAAAAATATAGGGTTTAGGGTATATACATAATACAACTAGTCATTTCATTATATATATTATAGGTACCTAAGTATTAAGTTCCTTTTCTGTTCTACAGGTATGTACGTTCCCCTTTACAAATACTGATATATAATTTATGCGTAATTATTTATTTATTTTACCAACCTGGTACTGCGTGAAAGATGAATTCTCCCGTTGATGGATCTGATCTTTGTCACTAATCTTTCCACGCTGATGAATATACCCATTACACATACCTAAGTACATCACAGGAAAGAATAAGATTTTTAATGTTTACGCCAATTTATATTCTTTATTGAAGATATGAGGTTTAAAATTAAATACAAACTTCAACTTTCCAAAACTCTTCATAATTCGTGTATGTTTTACTCGATACACTTAAATTTTACACTCACTTGATCTTTATGGTTTTCAACTTACGCTTTGAAAAATTGTTTTAACATTCGATTTGTATTGTATTTGAATATTAAATTTGAAATTGTCCAAAGTAAAATACTGAAGCAAGTTGAGCTTATTCAATAATGTTATAAGATAAATAAATTTGAAATATGAGATCGAATCAATTGGTAGTCTCTCAATAAGAACAAGAACAGAAATAAGCACCTGTATTACTTGTAGCAGTAATATACTTAATAATACGAATAATAAATACTTATGTAGGTAAGCACATTTTAGGAAGCGTAAATAACACGATCGGCTCATAATGCTAATTAACTTGTTGAACTACAATGCATTTATTTAACAAATTAGGACCAACTCATTCAAAATAGTTATTCAAATGAATGATTTCTTATTAGTTTATTAGTATTTCATTTTTCATTGTAAAGTTTAAGTTGGGTGCTTGAGCTGTTTAGTCTTACTCTTAATGTTAGTATTTAAAATTATCGATGCATATGAAAATTACCCCATTGTAACATTAAATTTTCAAATAAGTTAGTAAGTACCTAAGTCTTACATTTAGTTATATAATCCCTTCACCATATTTATGGGATCGCTATTCTCGTGTAAATAACTTTTTTATTAATCAACTAATTTTCATGAAATTTGAACCCAATATGTAGAATATGATGTAGTTTAAGAAAAAAAGATTAAGTGTCAAAGGTTAGCTTTAATTCACTTCTTGAGTCGATATCACCAAGCGTCAATCGCAGCCCTTTTCACAATATGAATCATTTTAGAGTTTAGTTATGATGTTATATCGAATGACCAGCATCCAGTTCGGACCTAAATCCATTAGACAACTAAAAATATGATACCAAATATAAGCAAAAGTCAATGTGAAACCAAATCAAACAATCGAATCATTAAAAAAGTTTCAAATAGAGAATGGAAAAAATTTTAAATGTAGGTAATCCACTCGTGATTGATGATTCGCGACCGCGACTCAAGAAGTGCATCGAAGCTGATGGGTCGACTTTTGACACCCAGCCTTTTTTTGTCTTAAACTACATAAGATTATACATATTAGGTTCAAATTTCATGACAATTTATTGATTAATAAAAAAGTTATTTATATGATAAAATAGCCGTCCCGTAAATATGGTGAAGGTATTACTATTAGTATATACCAGATACTAAAAATTTTCGATTTTCTTATACCAAATTCATATTCGGAAATGAGCGTATTTTGTGAGTATCTCTATATTATGTATTTATTTTGTATGCATAGTTGTGCATTGGGATGGAAAATAATTTTAAGTTAAGCCAAATAAGATTTTGTTGAGGATGGGAATTGTCCCAATGGAATCGATATGATAATGTGATGGAAGAAAGTGGTGGAAGATTAAGGCAGCGAAGGGAAATGGAGACTCTTCGTGTATTTCCAAGAGATGCCAAGTGGTTCTTGGGACTCTTTAATTAATTCAGTAAATCTGGAAGCCATTTAAAGACCCTCGTTCCAATTGTGCTTTGAAGGAATCTCGAAAGCGGAGGGGCGGGAACTCCGAGACATCATTGACTCATAACTTATACATTCTCACCACTTTCAGGGAATTGGATTAGGAATTATTATGATTATTAGAAATCCAATGCGATGGGCTCATTAATTCCCTCATTTATTACTCAAATTATAAGGATTCTATCGAAAGATTAACAATCCATCCAATTCATATTATTTAGTGCAAAATATAAAAATTAAAGATATTTTTTATTCACTTTTATTTCACTTTTATTATGTTCACTTCATTTTTATTATGTTCCTTGAAATGAAAGAGTGATTAAGGTTTTGGAGAAAATATTTAATCTGTCGATGTGCAGAAATTAAGTAAATCAAAGAATTTCACCAATTGTTCTTCCATGGTTGAGTTGACAAACATTAAATGAGAGAGAATGGCCATTAAGGGAAAATAATAAATCGCGTCACATTCATCTTCGCTCTCTTATGCGAAGACATTTGAAATGGGGGATACTTAAAATCTGACAAATGGAACCAACCAGTTGTAAAAGCTCATGGAGAGAAAATAAGGGAATGAGCAAACGAGTGTAATTAACAATTTCTAAAAAATTAAACACTTTGTACTTTTATTCACAATAAAACATAAATCTTTATTGTATTTTGTGGAGCCTATGCAATTAATGTTAGAATACAGAATATACATATTTTTCTCATATAAGATTTGCTGTTAATTTAATATGCCCAATTACAAAGTTATAATCCACATTGAAACTGCTTATTATTTTTAAAAATTACAAAAATTCATGACATATTATGTAAAAGAAAATAATAATTTGCAAAATATTGCTGTGTTCTTTTGTTAAATCATATTTTAAGACAATTAATTTAAGGATAAAAAGAAAAACGGTTTTATTTTGGTAATTATTTTTTACTCCTGCTAGATATAGAGTTAAACAAATAATGTATAAAATAAGTATATTTTATATATTATTTATGCAAATATGAGATAGTTTACTTATGGGCATGGGATGTTTGCTGCTGGTCTTAATTTTAAGTATTTTACGAGAATGTTAAAGAACCTAAACAGTAACCGAATTTATTCTCAGGAAAGTCTGATGAGAGAATGACGTTGTTTTGTTTGATAAAGCTTGAGAAAAATATTTATCTTTTCCGTACTTGCAAATCTCATTATCTAATTTACAATTTTTATTTAAACTCATCCTCTTACTAAATTTCACAATATTTGTGTATACTTTTATTCTTTTATGTATACTTAGATTGATGCCCAGAGGGAAAGAGTTTGAATATCTCTCTAAGTTAATTATATAAATCTAAATATACAGATTAGATATAATGATATAAAGACCTACGTGTGTTTAATTAACTGATTCTGATGAATAGAAAATTCCTAAAAACCATTTCGTAGATTCAGTTGTAACTCTTTGAGATAAACATTTGGAAATCATCCCTGTGATTTTAATTTATAGGAAATGCATATTATTGAGAGATATCTTGAGCTTGATATTGATAAAATATGTCTAGAAGGTGAAGCGTAATTGGAAAGTGTTAATTAATAAGTTGAATTTATTTCGATCCAATTCTTTGTGAATAGCTAAACAGTTTTAAGTGCAGTTCGGACATTCCAAATTAAAATAATGATTTTTCAATTAATTTATTTTTATCTCGTCTGCATTTTGATGGGAGGAAGTGGAAAACACAATTTTAGAAAACCTCAAAAAAGTACTATAAATCAATTTTGTATTAAATGACGTGGATTTAATAAGTAGAATATTAATTGATAAACATTCTATATCTCATTATTTATTGATATTCATTATTTTATAATTAACAGCAATTCCCTCACATTTAATAATCAACCAATTGTCCACTACCACAATAAAAGAAGAAACTACAACAGAACCACCAATTACCTGTGCCAATTTCAATTCTTGCGAGAGTTGCCTGAGCGGAGTTGAAAATTTGGTTTGCGGTTGGGAGTCAGAATTCGGAGATGGAAACGTTGGAGTTTGCCGAGCGACTCAAAAAGGAGGAGAATATGAAACAATTTGGATCACAACGGTTGATTCATGTAATCATTACAATTTTTTAAAATAAAAATTCAATTTTTAATGAAATTGTTTAGTTTATACCTGTAGGAAGATAATTTAAAATTGAATTAATATTAAAATTAAATATTATTGAATTCATAGGCAGCGGTCCTTCAACAATGCCTTCAACAGACAATGAAATTTATTATGAATTCCAATCCCAACCTTCTTCATCGACATTATTACCTCAATCACTTAAAAACGAAACTGATTTTCCACCCCAATTAATAATGTTGGAAGAAGAAAGCAACGAAACTTTACCTGAGATTTTAACTACAAAGATAATGCCAACAACCACAGAGAACGTTGATACAACAAAAGAAGAAACGACGAGTGGATTTACAACAGAAACAACTGGAATTCCAAGTGAAACTGAAATCACCTCAGTGGTCACTCCTTCCAAAGAAGAACCCGTCATAAGCACAATGGGGCCATTAATAGAATCATCAATTAAGCCACCATTGAATCAAGGTGAAAAAGTTCCGAATCTCCCCGATGAAAATCCTACAGATCTATCTTGGAAGACGAGATTGAGTTTATATGGTAAAGAATATTAACACTAGCAGTAGTCGTACAGTTATAATATAAATTTCTATTTTTTAACTTTAATATTTTAGTTAATAGGTTAGGTTCTAATTTACTATATGGTGATTTTAATTGGTTGATTTCTCATACAAAATTCTACTTTTAATTAGTCGGAGCATCAGGAGCAATTGCCTTGGCCGTTTATACATTTCATCAATGGTTGAACAGAGAAACTGGGGGTTCTGGAATTAGCTGCATTTAAATAACTTGTAATAAAAACTTTTTGCATTCAAAATATTATAAGCTCTACCATATTTTAATAAAAAAACACTTTAATGATTAATAAAAGTTTTGAAAAATTGCCACCATTTAATTACTTGCAATTAATGTGCGCATTTTAATATCTCTACATAATTAAATACTTTATACAAAACGGGATTGAAAAATAGCGCATTTGTTTAAATACAAGGTCTTCATTACAAATAAATACATTACACTTTACACAGTATTACTCTATAATAAAAATAATTAAAATTATGCAACTTACATATATTTATTATATAAACTCTTTTGTTTTGTATTACCACTGGGCGAATAAAACAATATCATCGAAAAACATTTTTAAAATGATTATAAAAGAATATTTAAATACTTTCAAGGGACCACAGGTAAGAGCAAGTTGAGGAAGAGCTTTATAAACTTTTCTCAGCCATCCTTTAACTATAACATCATCTTCCAATGTCTGATAAAGCCACAGAGATTGGAGGAATTGACTCGAAGCTTCAGGAACACTCCCAACACATGTAAAGACTGAATAAAATAATACAAAAACACTTGTTTCCTCTTCCAAGTAAAACCATATAGGGCCCGCGTCTTCAATAGCATGGAAATAAATATAAACTCCCGGGAGAGCTTGGACGACCAGCCATGCAACATTCCAAAATGTTGCATAACCAAAAGTTTCATTAATTCGATCTTCAAATTGTAACAATTGTAAATAATCAACTATTAATCCTCTCAAGTTGTAATTCCGATCTCCTTCATTTGTTTCATTCATCTGAGGTTCGTCCATATCGATATTTTGAGTTTTGGTTCGATCTTTTAAAATATTGTCATAATGATAGGGAACTGATTTGCCATCTTCTATTTCACCTCTGGTTTCTTTATTTCCCTTCTCCTCCTGAAGATCTTCGAGAATTTCTATTAATGGCGGCTTCATTGAAGGACTCTTCATTTCCATTCTTTGATCATGAAGCATGAAATCCTCAATGATGTTCTCTTGTCTCTTTGTAGCGCTTTCTTTTCCCAAATGTTCCCTCCTATTTGTTCCATGTCCACTGGTCCTTAATGGCACTTCAAGAATTTCGCCATGGAATTTTTCTTTCTCTTTCGCCAAAACATCGAGTCGATCTTTCATTGCGATAATGATTTGTGACATGCAAATTCCATACATTGAATGAACATTGAGTTGGTAAGTAATGGCACCCCAAGCAAAGAAAAAGAAAACTGACTCGATTATTGCTCCAATGATAAATACAGGAATGGGGAGAATGTCAGAAGGGTAAATCGCACTCAAATAAATCATATATTTTGGATCGTTCCAATAATTGGAAAGCATTGTAAAACCAGATATGCAAATTTGACACCTGTAATAATATTAAAAGGAATTTACAGCTTAATATAATTATTAATTATCATTAACTAATATATGGTACACACTATATGGTATAATAATTTAATAATACATTATAAGATTGTGAAATCACTTACATAGAAGTAATAACAACAATTTTTCCAATTTTGGCAATTTTTTCTTCGTATTTATTTGGATGACCAATTTTATCTAGAAAATTTTCTTGAAAATTCCACCAAGCCGTAATGAGACCACAAAATTCCTTTCGATTCCAAAAACTTTTACAACAAACATAAAT
This sequence comes from Neelides folsomi, assembly GCA_034687125.1. Lineage (NCBI taxonomy): Eukaryota > Metazoa > Arthropoda > Collembola > Neelipleona > Neelidae > Neelides > Neelides folsomi. The sequence goes on from JAQGBZ010000388.1 coordinate 48,540, forward strand.
TTGACATCCAGCCGTAGCAAACCAAAGGATTGCAGATTTGTCGAACACATCAGTACATTCAGTGAAGAAACTCGGACAAAGATACAAAATGTAAATAAACTTCCCAATGAAGATCCCGTAAGATAATAAGAAAATTACGTAGTCGAAGCCCGTTGAGCCGATCATGTAGAAATTCCTTTTATTTTTCTTATTGGGATAAACTACTTGATGTCGAACCATCCCTACGTGACACATTGCCATTAAATATTTTTGATGAAATTCAGCTGCAATTCCCATTATAAAGATTTTTTAATTTTTACATAATAAACAATTTGAAGTTGAATTAAATAGGTACAACGATTTTCTATTTTTTAAAAAAAATTAAAAATCTAAATTCTAGAATTTCCCTATAAAGATCGGATGTAATAAAAGGGAAATTCCTTATGTTTACATATAATTATCTTAATATTGTCTTTAATGGCGGAAACCGATTGCCGGAACACACTTTTGTGCATTTATACAACACCTCGTGCATAAAATTGCAATGAAGCACCTTTATCATAAGAAAGATGATGACGATGAAAGCATAATTAATAAGAGCAATGAATTTTTCACACCATGAACCATTATGTTATTGATTTTTGACCTATCTTAATGTTGATTGAGCAAGAAGATGAAATTTGTAAGTCTTAGATTAGCTCAAGCATATTTTATTAATGCAGTTTGGTTTTATGTTGATGAAATAAAAACTAGACTATGGTATAAAATATGTATAGAGCACTTACTCCACAGTTAGAGATATGCACAGACGTTTCGTTCCAATTATTGATTGAGAATCCAAAATACATAGTTAAATTGTCAACCTTGGGTATTTAGTCCATCATTGTTTCCTACATTTATTTGATAGAGAAGTCTAATCTCCTCATAACTTCCATATTAAACCTAATTGGGTAATATTCCTTTTATCAATTAAAAATACTTCCAAACTACGTTTTTTAACTTAAAAAATTCTCCCTCCATTATAGATTGATAGGTTTTAGGTTGTATTCTTAGCCTAGGCCCGACGTCATATTTTTAATAAAAAATGGTACACGAAAATATAATTTTTATTATGTAAATATCTTCCAAAGAGAAAATACTAAAGGAATTTTAGTATTTATTAATAAAAAAGATTTATTCAACACAATTCACAATTTACATACTTACATTTACCATTTGTTAGTTACATTTACATTTAGTAGATCTCATTGATACATACCGATAATTTGCCTACTACAATAAACACGTATTCATATAGCATTAACTATGCCAAATACAATTACAGTTTTTATAAAACAGTTAAAATTATTACACCTATGATTGATTATAATTTATAAAATGCAGTATTAACTTAATGTCCTGAGTTTACTGATTGAATTTTCGGTTTTGTAATATAAAAATTAGATTGTAGGAGTTAATTAATTTTGTGTGTTCTTTCACCTTTCGTTAATTTCGGCTCTTCTGACTCAAAGTAAACCTTAGTTAAAAATAAGCATTAAACCCGAGAGATTAGAGATAAATTGTCCATAAATACTTTTTTCCATCAAACACTAGACGGACATTTGAAGTTGTAGAGTGAAAAACCTCAATTAGCAATATGGTAGATCCATACAGTTATAAATCTTATAAACCGAATTAGCATTTCGAATACACACGAGTTGTATTCTGCTGAAAAATTGTGTTTACACCGACAGACAGATGGTTTGGATAATCTCAAAGGATATTCAAGAGATCTCCTGTATATCTTTTTCATTTCCCCTTAGTTGGAGAAGGTCAAAAGCAGAGACGGGATTTATTTATTTTCCCTTTTCTCCTCATATCCCTCATTTCCTTTCCCCTTGGCCCCTTGATCTTCCTTATTGACAGGTAAACAATTGAGAATTTTTTATAAACCACAATCGTCTCTGGTTTTTCAATTTATGTATATTATTTTATTTCACGTACATACACCACAACAGAAAAGTACAATACCTGTAATAATTTAATTTTTAATAATCTTTTTTAATTAATTTCGCCATTAAACTAATTTTTATTTTTTTATTTAATAACATTTATGTAAGAATAATTGAAAATAGGTAGGCATAAGGGTGCAACAAATAACTTACGATTTGTAAAAAATAGAAAACAATCCTTTCGTTATTTCAAAATAACAATAATAATATTTATAGATTTTATGAATATACAGAGTATGTATATAGCAATGTACGAGTACTTCAACATAAATAAATACTTGAATGTATTAAATTCACTTAATCAATTAACCATTTTATACATTTCCACTTGTCTGTTCAGGATCAAAATTTTCATTGTTTTCTCCTTCCATCATTGAAATTGAGGAGCTATGGAGCATTTGATCATTCATGAGATTGTTCCTTACACTGGCAGCGAGCAAAGCCCTTTGTTCCCTCAATTCCACCGATTGTTCCTTTGATCTCTGGAGGTTTGCGGTTCCTGAAGGCGAGTGATTTTGGATTCGATTGTTAGCCGAGGAGGTCGTGGTTCCCCCACATGTATTCCTTGTCATGGAAGAGTGAAAAGTTGGAGAGAAACGCAGAGCAAAGGACCGACAGCCAGGAATCCTCCTCACCACCAACATCATGCTTCCGCGGAATTGACTATTCAGATAGCAGTAGATCAGGGGATTGCAGCATGTGTGGGCGAGGGCGAGCCAAAGGAATGTTGGAGTGATGTACTCAATGCCTGGAATGGCCTCGTTGGATTTCAAATTCCTCACCACCTTTGAAATCAATATTTATGAACTAAGTCTTTGGACACATATTTGTGGAAGATACTTATTCAATATAAAATGTAAACTTACAAAATGTTTTTCAATTAAGATAAAGTTAGTCTAAAGTTTAATTTGGTTTAGTTATTACCATTAGGATGTTTTGAGGAAGCCAACAAATTGTGTACACAATCACGACAGCCAACATCATTTTTATCATCTGCCAATTCATAATTAATCGCTCATTATATTTCTGCTTAAGCATAAATTTGTAAGTTCGATTACATTTGTAATTACGACATATTAAACCTTGGATGAATAATTAAGTAACATTGTTTTTTTTCAAATTATTAATAAACATACTATGAGAGTGATTGCGTAATTGTTTTAATTAAAGTAACATCCTATTCAAAATTGTCAAAATCATTAATGAAATTCACATAAATTGTTAATTAAATAAGTAATTACCCAAAGGATTATATAATATTAATATTTATACTATTAATATCTTTCATACATACATGAAATTAGGTAAATACTAATATTTATTAATACATACTCATAGAGTTAATTTCAAATTACTTTCTGTGTACAGAAGTTATATCATCAGTAAACCACAGACGTTTGTACGTATTTAGACCATTTAATGACAGATATTAATAAAAAAGAAAAATAGTTTTCCTGTCCTCATTTCTCAACTCTCAAGGAGAGGAAGGTGAAATTTAATGGAGCGGAAAGAAGTATTGAATTATATTGAACAATTTCAACACTTTCTCTCCGGTCTCTTTGGATGAAATATCGCGTTGATTTGGCTCTACGTAAGACTCAGACTTTTCAGCTCATCTCCTGTCACTTCACAAAACTTTCAATATTAAATTTATATTATATAACAAATATCTGCTATACTCTATCCTATACTAATCGTATTCCGAGCGCCATCAAAGTTTATTTTATAATGTCTGCTATTAATTCATATCAGTTTATACAGTCGAAGGGAATAGGTGTAACAGATCTAACGAGCCTTTATTGTTTTTAAGAATGGAAATGAGTTCGTTAATACAATACGTAGTATTATGCAGTGTACTACGTATAGGTAACTAAAATATTATGTACTCATATTCATTAAAATATTAATATTTTGTTTATATGCCATATATTTTGGAAAGACTAAAATTCCAATGTGATAATTTTGAAGTTGAGGAATTCCCTTGTCGCCTCCCCCAAGGAACTTTCCCCATTAAGCTATGGAATGAGGTCTAATAAACCATTCAATCATCAAGGGAGGAGAATAATGGAAACTTCCATTCATACGCTTTTCATATTTTATATAATGCCTCCAATGATCACTCGTATTTTACGGGCATTCCCTATAGTATTATTATATTTTATACGTACTGCTATTGAAATTTATTTACTATAAAAATTTATTTTATTAAGGATTTTGATGTTAATATCAAATGTAGTAAATAAGGTGGATGCAAGTTAACACAATTTTTTTACTTTTATAACTATGATTTTAAAAAGTGTTAACTCTTTCTTGTATACCAATATACAGATACTTAAGAAGTTTTCATATTTATTAGAATATAAGGATTATAGTTTGGTACATACAATATGTTTAAAAATATTTCTGATATTATATTTATAAAGGAATATTCAATTGAATTCTATCAACAATATATGATATGTAATGTAGAATGTATTTCCTATAAAAGTACATATCTTATAGGTATTAGTCGAGTTAATTGCTTTTGGAAACTCATTGACGTCTTTTCCCTCTTTCAGCTTTCTCCTCCAATTCACCCTCACAATTTCTCAATATCTGGATTTTTCAGCCATTTAAGTCTGAGGTATTTAATTATCACTTTAATCCAACACATCCATCCAATATTTTCCATTGGTTGTGTTGTATACCATGTATGAACAATTCATTCTTGGATTTTTTAAATTCCGCAAATGTCATTTCAAGACGTTTTTGATATTCCATATGGCACATTATGTCAGAGAAAGACCCAGGGAAAGATAATGGGAATTGAATGGAAGTCTCACGTGGAGATGAATGAAATATGGTGGGAAATGGGAAGAATTCGTCTTTTCCTTTCCCTTGATTTGACATATTGTTTAAGGGAGACTGAAGGGAGGATGAGATTTGTTGAATTGAAAGAGATCCTAAGAATGCCTTCAATCATCCAATGACTTCCTTTTCTAATAATCCTTGCGGGACTCATAATGATGCTATATAATAAAGATAATATTTTATATATCGCCCTTCGTAAATGAATTTGTGGGAAATTTTGAAAAGCCGTAAAAGGAGAATTGGTCGACCTTTTTTTTCCTTCCGGTCGTATAACGGTGCGGTGAGTAATGAAAGTCCAACTGGGACTCGCTAAAATATATTGGCAAACTTCAGTTCGGCTATTGTCCAAATCATGATGGAATTTGAAAGGAATCTTTTTCCTTTTAAACCAAAGTTCGTTGACCGCAATTTCAAATAATTTAGAGATAATTAAGAACACAATATAACTATATGTACCTGTAGGTACCTACCTCATTAAAGTACGCATTCTATTCTAACATTAAGTACACTTAACCTCATTGTCACCTTATGCCAAATATATTTGGTTTCATCTTGATTTTTTAACCAAAACCCAATCTATAGTATTCTTATAATAATCGTATTAATGTTAATTTTACGCAGATTTAATTATGAAAGATGATGCTCTGAATTAAATATTACCGAAATTAAATTAAGTATATAAAATATATGATAATCACATTTTGTATAAGTTACATTAAAATTCATTATTTAAATGATCAAACGGAACTTTGATTAAAATTCACGAGAGTTTAAGAACTTCATTATTAGCATCGTAATAACATTCGATTAAAATTGTTCGTGATAAGATTACGTATTTTAATTGATTCTTGAGACTTGGTTTTCTAAGCGTTTGTTATTCCATTCTTTCCATCCCATAAACACGTGGAGAATTATATGGGTCAATTGCGTTGAAGAATAAATTGAGCTTTTTGACCCACCCGCAATTTGCCTTCCGAATCGAGTGCGTAGACAATGTAGACATAAATATATAGAATCCTTATAAGAGAAGATTCCTTGCCCTTGGGTTAATAAAACTCTTATTTATGGTAAAAGCGGAAAAATAAAAGGAATCCGCCCAGAACCAGTATCCATTCTTTACTTCTTATCTGCGAAAATCTCAATTGTCAGAAACGCACTTCAATCTTGTTCTTAAAGCTTACGTACCTGCGTTCCTCATATGAAAATATTGATATAAAAAGATCTCGACATATTTATTACCAAGTTAAATGAGTTTTTCATGTAGGGCATTTTAAGTTTAATATTCATCAAGCAACTCAGACTTGTCATTTTATCATTCCACAGTCTCTTTTGAATTTTAAAGGCATTTGAGGCAGCATTTATGTAAAGAACAAAATATAAATTACATCTCAAATTGAAATAAAGTTTACTTAACTTATAAAGTTCTTCGAATCGAGTTATTTAAATTAGATAAAGTTAAAATTTAAACAGGAGAAAGTAAATTGTAAAAAAGAGAAAGAATCCAAGAAGTTTTGTTAGTTGGAATGCAGACGAGAACGTGGACGATAAATTATTAGTGATAAGATTTAGACAGAGAGACAAAGACATTTACGTAATAGGCGGCTGCCGCGAGAGCAACAGAGACGTTTGGCCCGAGCTTATGTTTGAAGCCGTAAGGACGGTGGCCGACCGTGTGAGATTCGACCGTGACTTGACCCGGCACTTTCCCCCGCACTCTGAGAGGACCATTTTGAAAGCATCTCTGAACTTGACATTGAGGAATCCGTAGATGATTGGGTTGAAGGTGGAGTGGGCCATGGCACTCCAATGACAAGCGAGGAAGAGAGTCATCATCCACTCGGTCTGTTCAGAGAAAACGTCCGGCACGACCTCCCGACTCAGCTGGATGAGATTGATCGGAAGCCAGGCCAAAGTGTAACCCGCAACGACCGTCAGACTCATCACAACCGTCTGCGTCAACACACACAGAACATTTAAACAAACATTTAGAAATAACGATTAAACATAATTACCTTTAATTTTGTGTTTTTATTATTTATTAATTTTCTCTTAAATAAATAAATTCGTTTAATTTCTTATAATGAAACGAGTTATAAGTTTTAATTCAAGTCTAATTCATGTTTACATATTGTTTAATTTTTCCAATAATTGCAATTTAAGCTAATAAAGATTGCATTTATTTGCACTAAAGACTGGGCGAGATTCCAAGGACTAAATTGCGAAATTATTTGAAAAGTCGTTTACGAAATACAGTTAATGTAGCTATTGACTCATCACCCCTCTTGTCTATGCAAATAATCGAAACAATTTATGTAATCCAGCAGAATTCCAGCTGAAGGACATGCCGTGAAGGAGACTTCAATTTGTAAGCAATTTCCTCCGCACATTGTTGGAATTGTGAATAGTTCAATTGTGGATTATAAGCAGTGCTCTCCATCCGGCATTGCCGGATAGATGCCGGATGCCGGATGAGGATGCCGGATTGGGGAATTAGAGACATATATTACATATGAACCTAATTACTGATCAATGAGTGTAAATATATTTCTCTCATCAACCGGCATCCGGCATGCCGGATGAACTTTTGCCGTAAGGCACAATCCGGCATCCGACAATGCCGGATTGAGCACTGAGTACAGGGAGGGCCATAAGTATCTTTCTTTTTTTTAATGGGCAACCATTTTAATGTGATTAAAGATAAAAATCTTT
>JAQGBZ010000389.1:0-55995 GCA_034687125.1 Neelides folsomi
TTTGGCCAGGCATTTGAAGCAAAGACGCCTCTCCTTCACAATTTTCCATCGATCCGGCACCCTCAACTTCATGAATCCGTCGCAGGTGAGAAGCCCGTGGTCCTTGTTACCGCATTGGGCGCAGGATTTAGCTGCCTCCTCCTTGGATCCTCCAAAGGTAGCCACAACCGTCTTCTTCCTAGTGTGATGGTCCCAGCTCTCCTTTTCACGTGCGGGAGCATCTGAGACAATAGGTAGCCTGTGACTAACGGCGTTGGACATTCTCTCCAACCATCCCGAAAAGTCCGCCAATCCAGGATCTTCCAAACCGCCTCGGTACAAACTCCATTGGAGCCAAATGTTGAGGGGTAGCTTCTCCTCAAGTTCCTTCACGACGTAGGAATGCATCAACACTCCGTGTGGTCCAAGCCTCTTCAGCGTCACCACAAGTCCCATCACACGCGTCGACAGTTCCACGAGTCCAGTGATGTTCGACTCCTTCACCGGAGGAAAATCTTTCACGTGGGCCAATGTTGCTTCAAGGATCCGTTCCGGCCGTCCAAAACGTTTCTCCAAGATGGCCATCGCAGCATCTACGTCGTCCGGCTCCACAAGAACGCACCTGACAGCATCCATCGCCGATCCTTTGAGGCATCTCTGGAGACGTCCGAGATTCTCCCAGTTGGAGATGCGGAGCTCCTTCGTCGTCATCCGAAACGCTGCGAAGAAGCGAGGCCAGTCAAGCGACGATCCAGCAAAAATGGGCAATTCTTCGTTCCTCACATTTCTTCCCGGTCCAGTCCTTTGACAAGTTTGTTCCTCCATCAACCCGTCCGAGGAGGAAGAAATGCGAAAAGCGGCAATTTGGGCTTCTGCCCGGTTGAGCCTCTCCAACATCATGACTTTTTCTTCCAGAAACATCATCTTCTGGCGGGCGAGCTCAACATTTTTATCATGTCCAAGTCCACGATTTCCCAAAGGTGACACCTCCCGCTCGCTAATCTCTCGGTCTTCATCCATCTGATGGACTGGATTGCGTTGTCCACGGGGTCTTCCTCGGTAACCTTTGCCAGCTCGTGTTTTCGGCATTTTCAGTTGACCTCACAAGTTCCACAGGTTAATTCAAGATTGAAGGTTCGAAGGACCAATGTTTCGGCACAATGTTCGACTAAAGATCTCTGCTCAAAGTTTGGGTGAAAATGAGCGGGTCAAAGGTCAAGTGAAAATGAGACTTTATTAGCGAGAAAAATACAGGACTGACCTTTACAGTAATTTTGGAGAGACTAAACTTAAATAAAAGTTTAAGACAAAAGAAAACATCACTCTCAATTTCCATAACACAACATGTAGTATTTAACATTTGAAATAATACAATAATCAACATTTAAAGAAAATCATTGTAACACCTGGAAAATGAAGAGTTTAGGCAAGTACATAATGTACTTAGTAATTTTTTCTTAAATATAGCTACTCGTACCAATTGGTATAATATCTATATAAATAAATTATAATAAGATAAATTGCATGTTTATAAGTTTATTATGAATACTTATTTAAGCATCGGAACATTTTATTTTCTAGGGGCAATTGTATTTAATTGGAAGTACAATTAAAGAAAATTAAGGAAAACGCACATTTGGAAAACATAATAAATTATTCTAACAACTGAATAATAATTGAAACATTGAACCATTTTAATTGGTAATTGGTATATGTTAAGGAATGAATAGACATACGATCAGTCAATGTGCGAATTAAGATGGATGTCGTTGAGCTCATTATAAATTATAGGGAATAAAACTGTATAACATTATATATAATAAATAGTAGAATTTCAACAATTACGTGAATGGAATTGAAATTTCCCAAAAATATAAATTTGACATTAACACAGTAGCACATAGAATCGATAAATATATAATTTAAATAATGAAAAGATTTTGTTGGATTCTACCGAAGATAATTTTAATTCAAATTCTATTTGCTTCAGTAGATCCAAACCCACTAAATTTATTAAAAATTGGAGAAATAATAAATTTTTTGTCAACTCATTATAGAACAAATCTAGTTTTAAAACCTATTATTTTTAACAATAATTTAAATATATACGAATTTCTAAATTTAAAACTTCATTGGACTGTATTCAATTCATTGAAAAATTCAAAAACAATTTGTCGCTTATCGTTCAGTTCTTATAATATTTATAATGAACAAGGAAGATGTTTTTAAATTTAACAATATCAAATGGAGCAAAAGGCGAGATTTTTTAATTTTTAATGTTGCAAATTTGGATATTTTGCATTTTACATTAAACAAAGAAATAATGGACACCAGAGAGAAAATATTTATAGAAATGGATAAACACCAAATCTGGGTCGATCCTTTTGTCTACAACAAAGGGAAATTAATAAACGTTAAATCAATATACGACAGAAAATTAGGAAATGATAAACTTGGACGAAATTTAAGAGGAAGGCACTTTTTAGCAGGTTAGTTAAATATAAAATTAATATGTACCAAAAACTAAAACCCAATTTTGAATTTAGGCGGTGGAGAACACCCAACCTACATTTACAAGCCAATTAATTCAAAGGAAGAAGAAAGTCTCGAAGGGACGATAGCAACCCTTTTGAAAACAGCCGGGAAAATTTTCAATTTTACGGTTTCTTATTCTTACAGCGGTTCCAACTTGTTGAGTTATCATCCAGAAAACAAATCATTTACAGGAACAATTTCACAAGTTTTTTATCCAGAAAGAAACCACGATTTAGTTGCATGTGCGCACCATTCTTTGGAAATTCTTAAATATATTTCTTTCCCTTCTGACGCCTTTTGTCTGACGGCAGTATATTTCAAATTTTTCCAACCTCATCCAAAAATTGCTCCGCATTGGTCAACATTTCTTAAAACACTTGAATTAAACGTTTGGATGCTTCTTGCTGGAACTTTCATAGTAATTTGCATATTGCAATTTTTAATTACAAAGTTAAAAATTAAAAATGTCAATTCTGTTCAAATTGTTGATGTTTCGTTTTTGATGCCATTTTCTTTATTGACTGAACAAGGACTAACAAATATTCCCGCGATATTTCGATTTTCAAGTTGTTTAATATTATTGACGGGAATTTTAATTGGTACAGCATATAAAGCAGATTTGAAAGCTAATTTGTATTTCATAACCCCAGAAATTATTCCAATGACTTTTGAAACGTTAGCAAATCATGAAATGGAAGTTATTTTATTTACTGGCGAAGCAACCTCTTTATTATATTTTCAGCAAGGAACGGAAAATAAGGGAAATTTACAAAAGGGCAACATTTGAAAAATTCCAAGAAAAATGTATCATTGATGCATTTATGAGCAATACAAGAAAAGCATGTCTAATTTACGACGTAATGGCCGACTCAACAATGGCAAAAAAATTAACTTTGTTTTTAAATAGAGACCCGCTCGTGAGTTCAGAAGAACATGTAATTCGCGTTTATGTTGGTCCTGTATTTCCAAAAGAATCACAATTTGTTGACTCGTTCCATGGGATAATTGGGGGACTTGTGGAATCAAACATATTTAAAAAATGGGAAAGTGAAGAAAAGCGAAAATTGCAATTAACAGGAAAAAAAATATTAAAAGAAAATAAAAATTATATTTATGAAAAGCTCAACAAATTGCACTTAAATGAAAAGTCGGGTGAGAATATACCACTAACACTCAAATCCTGCCAGGGAATTTTTGCCATTCTTCCCATTTGTTTTATACTATCCGTTATATTATTTACTTTAGAAAATAAAAAACTAATTAAGGGTTTTTAAATTTAATTGAAACTGTTTTATATCATTTAATCTCAAAATGAATATTAGTTCTATTGATCAAATTAATTGTTCTTCACTATCCAGAATGGCTTCATGGAGATACATGTTAAAAGATACAAACCTTAAACAGCTAGCATAACCCTAATGGATTCCATCAAATTCAGCATTTGTTCTTTTATGTTACTAATTGAAATTTCTTACAACGATTTGGCTAACTGGCTAACAACAATAATTGGCTAACATTTCCCACTCCACGATTCACCAAGGTACTCCATGGAGAATAATGTATTGTATAGGAGGGCAGGATTTAACCTAACCTAACCTCTCCTTATTGAAACACACCCATATGAAGTTTGACAACACTTTTCCAGCCAACGTGAAGGAAAAGGGACACCTTTTACCCAATAAGGAAATGCCAGCCCAATAATGGATGTGACTTAACTTGTATAAATAATGAATAATAAAACTTTTTTAATTTGTCGTCCCTTTTATTTCATCCCTCCAAATTTTGGTGCAAACATATTTTTTTTATTTTCACCTTAAATAATTACTAGGCTTTGAATGAAAATTGCTTGACTACATTATTATTCCCACGGAAATTTAATAAAAAAACTTCTCACGCCAAGTTAATGGCGCCCGGGCTATATCTTTCTATTATTACCAATTAATTAAAGTATTTGGTCAAAGTCCAGGACGCGGGCCTGTTTCGGGCAACCAACACAAAATTTTTGTTTTTTTTTATTTTTTTTCTAAAGTTGTTTAGAATGTCGAGAAAAACATTTTCCGACACATTTTGGGAAAAATTGGCTCAGAGAAAAACTTAGAAAAATTTCGTGTTGGTTGCCCGAAACAGGCCCGCGTCCTGGACTTTGACCAAAGCATTTTAAGCAAATGGAAAAATTTAGAAAATATTCTCGTTCATTAAGTTGTTATATAAGGAATATAAACCCAAACAAGTTAAATTAACCACACAAGGAAAAAGTGAGAAATCTCAGAGAGTATATGACTAAATTTGGAACCAAATTAGTGGAAGTTTGAAAATAACCGGTAAACGATGGCTTTAATGTTTGAACCACAAATCTTTAACATAAATTAAAATTTTTCAAAATTTATGAAATTTGACCTCCAAATTAAATTAGCCACACTTTGCTTTCACCTAACTTTCGCCGCTTTTAATTGGAATATTAAAGTAAGGTAATTAAATAATCGATTTTTTATAATTTTAAAAATTAGGTACAATCAATATACAGCAATAAAATTCTATTTGCTGAAGTTGAATGCATATTTAGGAAAAATGGGGAGACGTCCAACTTTCACCGATAGTGAAAATGGACAAATCATGGTTTTGCACAATGCTGGTCATTCTTCTCGCTATATTGGAAGAGCAATTGGACGCGATTATTCTGCAATTGCCAGGTTCATCAAAAGAACCAAATCTCCTCCTGGGCCACAAAGGGAAAGAAGAGGAAGACCTAAGATTGTCTCACCTGCAGACGAACGACACATCAAAAGGATTGCCAATGATTCCCGAATCTCTTGTGCTCAAATCAAGGCCCAATTAAACTTGAATGTGTCCAAAGAATGTGTGAGGTTGATTTTGAAATCATCCCCGCACCTTCAATTTCAAAAAATGTCTATCCGTCCAGCATTGAAACCATGCCACATTGCAAGAAGGTTGGCTTGGGCCGAAGACAAAATCGGATGGAATGAAAGGTGGAAGAAATGTGTTTGGTCCGATGAAAAAAGATGGAATTTAGACGGTCCTGACGGTTTTCGAGGATATTGGCGTGACAAGAGGAAGGAAAAAAAGATTTTTAAGAAGAGGCACTCTGGAGGCGGATCCTTCATGACATGGGGCTCTATCTCTTTCGTCGGCAAGTCAACCCTCGCCTTTGCACCAAACAAGATGAATGCCGATGATTACCAATATCTTCTTGGTGATCATTTAATGCCATTTTGGCATTCCCTCGACCATGGACAGAGAACCAGATGGAGGTTCATGCAGGATGGAGCCAGGCCTCACACTGCAGCGTCGACTTTAGAATGGCTGGCTGAAAACAATATCCCTCTTATGGACCATCCATCCTTCTCCCCGGACCTGAACCCCATGGAGAACGTGTGGGGAATTATGGCGCAAAATGTTTACTCCAATGGACGTCAATTCGACGATCTTCCAACCCTCCGTGCAGCCGTCATTCGCGCTTGGGACGAAATTCCATTGGAGACACTTCAGACGCTCGTCTCTTCAATGCACCGTCGTGTATTTAAGTTAATTTTAAATAAGGGAAGTTTCATTAAAGGTTAACTAGAAAAAACACCACACAAATGACAAACCCTTGAAAATAAATCAAATAAAACTCGTGTGGTTAATTTAAGTTTGCGACTTTTTCCTTTCTCTTTTCATAAATTTACAAAAATATTATTTTCATAATAGATTGGTTAATCAACTTTTAGATCAATATTATTTAGTCTATTATCGACTTACCATAAAATAATTATTATATTGGCTCGTCAACTTTCTGAGATTTCTCGAAATTCTTTTGTGTGGTTAATTTAACTTGGTTGGGTTTACATATAACCATCTTTCAGAGGTATGCAAAAAGCAACAGTAAATACATAATTACGAACATTTTTCATTAGATTATGATATCATTATATTATGAAGGATATCTGGCTATGGCGGTTAATTAAGATCCAGCAATCTCAACAATAAGTGAAACAAAGTCAAAGATTTAAAGTTTTCTCTTTTATATAGATATAATTAAATAAATTTGAATTTCTTACCAATTTAATGGACAACTTGGTAAATTCGTTTTCAATGATCTAAAAAAGATGAAAAGTTAAAATACAAAATTCTCTTATGTGCAAAAATTTGTACATATCATGTCAATATTTGTGATCAACATTTATAAAATAAAAATCTTAGAAAATTTAGATTGATAAAACAAATTACCTTCTGACATGAAGAATAAGTGAAAATATTTAATAAATAGACAAAAGATAAAAAGTTCATCAATTCCATTTTGATGATTTTAGTTTTCACTTTTGAACATTGAATTAATATTGAATAAATTATATCTTATATAATTTTTAATGAATGTTATCTTCCAACATTAAATATGATTCTGTATTTATGTTAAAATAAAGTTTATCTTGTTATTCATAGAATCAGAGATCAAAGAGCTATTTAATATCAAATATAAATGAATCTAAGCAAAACGATTTTACTCTCAAGCTTTGGATGTGAATTTGCTCAAGGTTAGGTTAGGTAAGGTTAGGTTAGGTTTAGGAGAATTTCCCTTAGTTAAGCTCCTATACCTTTCACCAGTGAAGCGATCTTTCACCGGTGAAGCCATCATTCACTGAAGAACTCTAAATTGACCATTAGGAACAGGGTAACATTCAGTCTTTTAATAAAAATATTATTATGGTTAGGTTACGTTAGGTTATGGTTAGGTTACGTTAGGTTAGGCTTGAGGGCGGATTCAATGTAAAATTTTCTATCCCAAGTCTAATTCTAATCCCTAAAGGATTCTATAAGTCGAATTCCTATTAATGAAAGGACATATTGGAATTCCAACTCTGCATATATTAGGTTATGAAAAGGTTATGCTTTTGAGTTTGGGTTTTTTGGTTGTATTTGAGCCATTTATTAATAAATTATTTAGTTATATTATGGGATTCTAAAATGGGTAACTATCTTTTATTTAACATAGTACAAAATTATAATTTTGGCTAGAGGCGTTCCATTATGTATAGAAGCTTATAGAGAAAAACTATTTTGCCTTTATCGTAACTATTTTTAAGATAAATAGTTATGTAAATAGTTACTAAACTTTAATAGTTAGATATAACTATTTTGAACTTTTAAAGTTAACATTTACATAACAGTTCATTTTAAATCATATTAGGTACATCTTCAATATATACGATACTTATATATTTATGAACTTTAAAGTAAATGTGAGAAAGCTGTTCTTTAGTATGAATCTATTTGATGGAATCTATTTGAAAGCATTTTGTCGGAAATTCGAATGAGCGCACTATTCAACCCAAACGAGCCTAGGTTATTGAGGCTTTTATTTCATAAGTTCAAAATGCCAAAAGTTAAAACAAATTTAAATATTTTGAGAGAACATGGGTTAAAAAAATTAAAAATCCGCAACATTTCACACTGGTCAAAGAATCAGATTGTCATGTGAGATTACTTATTTTATTAAATGCAATTAATTAGTCAAGTTATTTAATTTTATAATTAATTTACCATATTCAATTTAAATATTTGTTTGTAGCCATGTGGAAAATCTTACAATTTTGAGCAGTTTGGCAACAGCACATCAATACCAAACATCACGATGATGCAGTAAAAATTATCCAACAAAAAGAATTAAAAGAAAGACAGTCATTCTTCATTCAAGATTCGTTCAAGCCGCCCTCAAATCAATTTTACAAAGAACTCTGTGAGGCCTTCATTGCTGCGGATATCCCATTTCAGAATAAAAACAGAAACTATCAGTTCCTGTTTTTAAGGGATTTTTAGAGAAGTACACGTCAAAAACAATCCCTGACGAATCAACGCTACGTAAAGATTACATAAAAAAAATATACCAAAAAGTAATTTTTAAATCTTATATTTTTATCAAGTAAATTATTTTATGTATTAAATTAGTAAAATGTAAAATGTTTTAGCTTTTAATAATTAAAATTTTTATCATTTAGAAAATTGAAACAATTCAAACGGAAGTCGGAAACAGCCCAATTTGGATGGCAATTGATGAAACGACAGATAAAGCTGGGCGATATGTTGCAAACGTTATAATTGGCCCACTGACTGGTGACCCTTCTAAAGTTCATCTTTTGACGTGTAAAGAATTAGAAAAGGCCAATAATACATCAATTACTCAACTTGCTTTAGATTCATTGAGTGAGAACATTTTACATTTAATTTATTAATAAAAATAATTAATAAAAATAAAAATAAATAAATAATAAATATTTTATATGCACATTATTGTATTGATTTATTTTTCTTATATTTTAGATTTATTGTACCCAAATCAAACTCAAAAGTTTTATGAAACAAAATTCCTGTTACTTTTATCTAATGCAGCCCCATACATGGTAAAAGCTGGAAAAAATTTAAAAAAAACTATATCCGACTTTACTTCGTTTAACATGCGTTGCACATGGATTGAATCGCGTAGCTGAAGAGATTAGAGATCATTTTCCAGATTTCAATTCGTTTGTTGGAAAAATCAAAGCTATTTTCAAGAAAGCGCCGAATTGAGTACAAATTTACAAAGAAAATTTTCCATCTTAAACTTCCACCTGAAGCAGTTTTAACACGTTGGGGAACATGGTTAGAATGCGTTAAATTTTTAACCGAAAACTACAACGAAGTTGTGGAAATTCTTGAAGTTCTTGATCAGGAAGATTCGAAAGTTATCCAATGTTGTTTGGAAATCATAAAGAAAGGAAATCTCGTCAATGACTTAATTTATATAACATCAAACTTTGTTTTCATTAAAGATTTCATCACCCAGCTTGAGAAGCGCAACATGAGCTTAATAGAAAGCTTGGCTATTTTATCAAATGTTGAAACCAAATTAAAATCTCTCAATTGCAAAATAGGAAAAAAAATTTGAGAAAGTTTTTTCGAAAAATTCCGATCTCAATACATTGAAACACATTGCGGCCATTCACAACGGAGTTGGAAATACAGTTGATTTATAATGTGTTTCTTAGGTGCTTAATTAGTTTATGCAGTGGTATGGATGTGTAAATGGGAGTTGATTGTGATTGTTGTTGCTGCGCCTCCTTCGGCTGCTGCTGGATTGTGTTGGAATGGCTTTGAGTGTAAGCCCCGTCTCTTTCTCTCTTTCGGCCACAAAGTCACAGAGTCCACATTATCAAACTCTGTTAACTTCTAGGTTCTCGAAGTATAGTTAAAAGTATGAAGACTTTTAACTATCAATGCAACTACTTTAGATGGTTAAATGGACTGTTAATGAAAGTGAAATATTGAATCGTCCGACTGTATTTGTTATATCTCAATTTATTAAGGTGTTTTATAAAAATAAGAAACCCAGCGTTCAATAGGATCGGTCTTAACGGATCTGAGGAAGTGGGGAGAGGAAAAGTCAAACAAGAGACCTTAAGGATCTCTCCCTCGGCCCTCCTCATCTCCCACTCAATATATTACATCACCAACACACACGTCCCTTTTCACTCCATTGGCTCCCTTTGTGTCCCTTTATATATGACGTCATACACATCACATCATCATATGTATAATATATCTATTTATAAAAAAATATCATATTATTTACCAATGGATCCAAACAAGATTTTACTTTTCAAGTATGCTCCAATCACATCAGTCGACGTCGAAAGAAGCTTCAGCATGTTCAAAGCACTTTTAAGAGATAATAGGATGAAGTTCCTCTTTGATAATCTTGAAATGATGTTTGTGTCATATTTTGAAATGAATGCCTAACTTAAAATTAATATATTGAAGTAAGATAAATGCGCCTATAATAATTATTTTTGTAAATTTATTTATATTTACGTAACTATTTACATAACTATCTAGCCATTTTTTAGAAACTATATAGATAACTATTTTTAAGTTTTTAGAAACTTAAAATCCTACCCCTAATTATAAGCAATTGAGTAACGAATATATTATTGTTTATGGCCGTGTATTATCATATATATGGTTGGATAATGAAAATTCAAACTTTTTTCAGTATCATATTATTCATATATTCCGTGTGCAAGGATAATTTCATTGATTTAGTATTTGATATTGATTTATTATGGTGTATTTATTCTTATAGGAGCGCAGATACACCCTTTTGCGGTTAAATTCATTTTCCTAATAATTTCATAATTCAACTATTCATTTAATTATATAAGAAATTATCTTAATCCTACTGTTTGACAAACTGCTCAAGAAAAGAATTTTGAAGTACATCATTAAATAAAATACATTGTTAGGATGAAATTACATGTATAAACCTTTAATTTGACTTGGAATATTAACATAATAAATATTTATATAAACATTCCATCTTACCTTTTATGGATGCATTGTTTAAATTTAGAAATCAATTGGGCTATTTACCCTAAATAAATTACGTATTTGGATTACATTTTGTTCCTTTATAAAGCAAGAATTATTACATTTTTATCTAATTTTTTTGATAATTAAATAAATTTTCAAATAATATTTAAATAAGTTTTTAAAATCTTCAATATTTAATAGTATGGTTCTATTCCATGGCTTCATTATTGAAATAGTTAATTAATAGTAAAATGATCACAAAATATCTTAGATATTTTTGTAAATTTGTAGGCTTCTTTGCATATATATTTTTTCCTATAAAATGGGACTCAAGAAAAAACAATTTTGTTTATAAAACACATTTTGTTAACTTTATATTTTCAAGGGGAATTGGATTTTTTTATCCAACAATATTCATTTACGGTACTTTACGATTTCTCAATGACATGAAAAATGTGGATCTAAATAGAGTTGTATTTTATTGCTTTTACATTTTTGGATCTTCTCTCTATGCTTTTTGCGCTTTTAAAATTTATTTAAACATTGAAGTTTATGTAGACATGATCCAAAAAATATTTTATTACGACTATGCATTTCAAGGTATTATTTAACTAAAAAATAATTAATTCATGATTTTATTCATTTTATACTAAATGATTATCTTTAATTTCGAAATTAATTAATTGATTTTTGGATATTGCTAGAAATATTTTTAAAAAATGTCAAACTGAATTACCAAAGAAGTCTTTCTTCAAGTCTTTTGTTGCTATCGCTACCATTAACTGGATTTTTATTTACTATGATTTTTCTTTCATTTCAATTTACAAACGATCCATATGATCCGTTTTATCAATATTTTTACATTTATTTTGAGAAATATTTAGACTTTCCCCCTCACTATAGAAACTACGCGGCATTTTTTATATTAGCTATTTATTTTGGGGGAAGTGTTAACTGCATAATTGTGTTTTACATTTACATTTTGATTTTTCTTCATTTTGAAACAATTTTACACATTTTGGCGAATGAGCCATCGATATTTTCAAATGATTTAGAATTCATCAGGATTTACAGAATTGAACAAATAATTTTCTCGTTGCTCAATGAATATCTCACTTCATATGTTAATTTATTTTGGGCTCTTTTATGCGAGCAAGTATTTATCTTTTATGGAGTTTTGAAATTCCTTGATTTCTTACACATGCCTGATTATTTGGCATGGCCCCTTCAAGGAATGAGCAGTTTCCTCACACAGGTCTGGGCGTCTCGTGGAATTATTTGGATAGAAAATATGAATAATCAAATTAGAGAAAATTGTATGTCCAAAAATATATTGATGAAAAAGTTTATTGTATCCTCTCCATCTTTACAAATTAAATTTGGTCGGTATTTCAAATTAGATAAAATGTCTGTTCCCGGCGTGATGAGAATAATTGTTGAACAAACAATTTCCCTCATTTTTTCATCTTAAGTATAAGTAAAATTTTAATTGTGCTTGTGTGTATAACTCTGAATGCACATTTGCCTAAATCCAACATTTTATAAAAAGTTTAATTCCATGACATGAACTAACATAATTTAATTTATTTGTTTGATTCTTATAATTATCTAAATCAAATAAATTTATCTATTTTCCTCCAACTTTCCTCAACTTCTTTTCCCATCATCCCTTCTTCTCTTTTCGACGACAAAGAAATGTAGGAAATTTAGCTATATTTTATTTATCAATAAACCTTATCTACTATCCTTTTGTCTACAACGAGGGAAAGTTAATAAACGTTGAACCAATCTACGACAGAAAATTGGGAAATGATAAACTTGGAAGAAGTTTAATATTTAACTAATCTTTTTAGTTAATAAGTTAAATATTAAATAAATATATGTAATATAATAATAATAAATGATTTACAAACCCTTTATAAAGACATTTGTAAAAAACCAATTAGTCGATTCAAAGTGAATTTGAATTTAGGAGGCGGATAACATCCAATGTACAGTTACAAGTCAATTAATCCTAATGGAGAAGAAAGTCTTGAAGGGACGATTGTAACCCTTTTAGAAACCACGGGGAAAACTTTCAATTTTACGGTTTCTTACGGTGCCATTCTTTGCATTGGTTTTCTATTTTCCATTTTATTATTTACTATAGAACCTAAAAAAATAATTAAGGATTTGTTAAATTTAATTGAAATTTTTTTACTGTTTACGAAAAACTTATTGATTAGTTTTTTGCTTCTCATTTCTCGTAGCTACGTGGGAATTTTATTGATTTTTGTAACCATGTGGAATAATTTAATTTTATTTATTAAATTCAACAAATGAAAAACTCATCTTTAATCTCATATGAAGGTTGGTATTTGGTATATATGTATTACATACGTCATATATTCCATATCCAATATAATGTATATCTAACTGTTGAATAAATATAAATTATTCCATATGGTTCTACAAATCATAAAAAATCCCATGTAACTTATAGAAATGAGAGTTTAAAAACTTATCAAAGTTTTTCGTAAACATACGCATTTTAATAATATTTTAGCGGTTCGTTCAAACTCACGTCCTTTCCGGGCTGGAATAAAGTATAGTTTTAATTATCAATAACTTTTATCAGAAAAAGCACCAATGACGACCAACGAAGGAATAAAATTCAATTTCCCTATTGAAATTTGTCAAATAAGTGTATAAACATTGTTCTTGCATAACCGCCATATTCAAACTTTATTTATTTAATAAATCTCGACAATCTCATCTTCTCATAATTCCCGACTTAGTCTTACGACTTCGACTTCCCGATTCGATTCCCGACCCAAATCCCGAATTAAATTCCCTTAATATTATTGCCAATTTACTAATTATCCAAGAGGACAAAATCTTTCGCTCAATTTATCAATTTTCCTTTAATTCACATTTCCTTTCATTTCCTTAAGTATTCCAATCCATTTAAATTTAGAGGTTAAGTCCGTTAGGTTATTATTTTAGTTTATAAAACAAAATGGATTGTTTAATTTGCACTAACGAATTTTCGAGATATCAATTCGAAGAATTTGATTCCAATGAGTTTATCAGCAAATTTTGTGATATATTATCCTTCGACATTTCTCTTGATGTCAATTCGTTAAATATATCTGTCAAAAATTTATTCTGTTCCTCTTGCTTGAACGAGTTAAATGAAATATTCGACGTTGTCTCAAAGTTAAAATCATTGCAAAGCAGGATAGAAAATTTCAAAAGTTGCATTAAAAATCAAATTGTTTCGAGTTATGAAAAGAGATTTGACGTCTCCAATCAATGCGTATTGGAAACTTGTCAAGATTGGAAAAATATTCAATTAGTCAGAGTAAAAATTTGTAAAGGTACACTTATTATTATTATTTATGATTATATTAACAAATAAAATATTAATCAACCAAAAATTATTTAAATTGAGCATGTAGTAAAATTTTGATTTTAATTGTCCAAATACATTAATCTAATTAATTTCTTTCTATTTAATAGGTTTATCGTTAAAGTCCAGATTTCCGATAACTAATTCAAATTCTGTTGAAGAGTCACAGCAATCAGAAATTGATATTGAAATTAAGAATGAGGAAATTGATTTATTTGAAGATTTTGATTTATCTCCTTTAATTCATAATGATAATGAATCTGACTCCGAACCTCACAATCTTAACATTGACCAAGATCCAGATAAAGGGTGAATTAAATATTACTAAATATTTCTTTAAAGTTTATTCTAATTTACATAATAATACTCCTATTCCTTTAAATGTCTAATATAATTTTATGACCAATTTACAGACAAAGTGAAAATTCACCCAAAATTATTGATCAGCTCAAATCCGAAGCAAAGAGAAACCAAATTAAAATTTCTATGAAAAGACTCGAAGACCAAGTCGAAAGGGATATCGGATTCACACAAATTACTGATTTCAAATATTCCAAAATAAAAGAATCAAATCTTTTAAGATTTACCAATCGTCCAAGAGAAAACTTAGGTAAGAAAAGTTGCAAAATGTGTGATTTAGTTTTCGATAAAAATGCGGATTATTTCTCCCATATGGAAATTCATCGATGTGAAGACGGGTTGAAATGTCCTGTTTGTGATCAACTATACAAAACTGTTTCTCAACTCAATGACCATCACATTATTGTCCACCAAGAGCAGAAAAATTATAAATGCACTCTGTGTGAAAAATTGTTTTCCCGAAGTAACAATTTGAGCGTCCACATGCGAATCCACACAAAAGAAAAACCCTACAAATGTCAAACGTGTAACAAATCCTTCAGAGGAGTTTCCTTTTTAATTAAACATAATAAAAAATGTGGAGAAAATCGGGGCAAACAAAATTGCCAAGTTTGTGGGAAAGTGGTCCAAAAATTTAATTTCAGTTCCCATATGATGATCCACAACAATGAGAAGAATTTCGAGTGTTCTTACTGCGATAAGAAATTTTTCCACTTAAGAAGTTTAAAAACTCATTTGCTGGCTCACACAGGAGAAACTCGATTTAATTGTACTTTGTGTTTTGAAAAATTCACAACTAAATATTTCCTGGATCGGCACATTCTCGCAATTCATCCCGAATCGGCCAATTTGTTTAAAATTAACAAATACGATCAAGATGTGAGTTGCGAAGTTTGTGGGAAAGTAATGAAATTACGAAATATGAAAGAACACATGATGAGACACAACGGGGAGAAAAACTTTATTTGTTCGTATTGTGGGAAATCTTTTATTAAAGCTTCCGTGTTGACCATCCATTTAAGAACTCACACAGGAGAAAAACCAATCCAGTGTGACATTTGTTTCAAGTCATTTACCGGACGAACGAATTTAAATTCTCATAAATTGATCCATACGGGAGAAAAGAAATTTCAATGTTCGGTGTGTGGGAAAGCATTTTCTCAAGGTTCGACTTTATCCACACATATGGTGATTCATAGTGGAATTAGAGATTTTCAATGTGAACAATGCGGAATGGCGTTTTTGCGAAGGAACGACTTGAAAAAACATTTGGAGACTCACAATACAGAAAAAGTGTTTTTGTGTAATCTTTGCGATGCGAGTTATGGGACTTCGGCATGTTTGTTCAAACATAAGAAGAACAAACACGAAAAAAATTCTGATTTCCTTACTTTTACAATTTTGTAAATTCTAGATATTTTTATAAAAATGTCATTGAACATGAAATAAACTATTTCTACATGTATTTAGATTTTGATTACATTTTTAATTAATAAATAAAATATTTATTCTATATGGATGCTGTATTTAATAATTAAACATATGCAATTAATATTACACTCATAAGTCATAATCATAATAGATTAATAGATTCGTAGATTTATTTCATATGTTTTTATATTATCTTTGTAAACATAAAAGTTTTTGGATTGAGAATGTTTATTTTTTGAAGAGTTCGACCAATTCCTTTTCCATGCTCTGAAATTAAACAATCAATTAATTAAATTTCTTTCAAATTATTTTAATAGCTATTAAGAATCATTAAGATCAATTAAATAAAGATTTTATATACCATTGGATCCGTGGTTGGCGCATAGCGATGCACGACATTTCCTTGTTTGTCAATGACGAATTTGGTAAAATTCCATTTGATGAAACTTCCCAAAGTTCCTCCTTGACGAGCTTTCAAAAACTCCCAAATTGGATGTGTTCCTTCTCCATTCACTTTGATCTTCTTGCTCAAGTCAAAAGACACGTTGTAGGTCCTTGAACAAAATTCCTGGATTTCATTTTCGCTGGCTGGTTCTTGGGAACTGAAATTGATTGAGAAAGGTTTAAATAATAGATTATTATTAAAACAGCATTGAATTAAAATTACTTAACATAAAATTATGATATTATGAATAAATATAGAATTACATAATTTTTAAATTCCATTAATTAATAAAAAGAATATTTAAATTCATTGGGCTTGTTAGTTGTTAATGTTAATGACGAAATACCCAAATTGGTTGCAAGGAAATCCAACGATTCGAAGTCCCTCTGAGTCTTTATACTTGTCATAAAGAGCCTGAAGTTGTTCGAGCTGCTTCGTGAAACCACATTTAGAGGCCGTGTTGAAAACAATCGTCACGTGACCTCTGTATGACATTGAACAAGAAATCAAGATTAGTTATTTTAATAATTAATATATTTAATGATTAAAGTAAGCATAATGTATTTCGTACTTGTAATTTTCCATTGGGACATTTTCTCCTTTGATGTTCAAGTAGCTGAAGGAATAAATGCTCTCTTCTGTGGCCTATGGCGAACAATAAAATCAAAAATGTTAAATAACTTTGAATTAAATGAAGCAATAATAAAAATAATTGACGCAAATAATTATTAAAGTTTATATGCTTGTTAATGAATAAACTTCAATAGTTAGGCCTTACCATGTTTTCTTTTGGGTTAATTATCTCTGCAGGGTCAAGTTCGTAGTAATAAGTTGTGAAGAGAGCGAAGATGAGGACAATTGACGACAAGTAAATGAAAACTCTTTGGCTCGTCCACCCTACAGCGATTGTCTCTGACATGAATTTAACTCTGACTTCCACTCGGCCCACTTCACACTCGATCGATTAGATGAGTAATGTGGAAAAGTATTGTGGAATAATTGGACTTCGAGTTCAAAGTCGAGTTTCAAGGCAATCAAATCAATTAATGAGAATTACGAAAGACTCAAATAGAACTTGCTGGGAATGAATAGGTATGAGAGGATGAGACCAATTCGCCGGATAGAAAATTAACCACACGCTAAGACTCGCACTTGTTGATTCCAAACTTTAAAAATATTGCGTCTTTTTCTGTTTCTTTCTTTCTCTGATCTCTTAATTAGATTTAAAACTTTCAATATCTCATTAATTAGCCAATACAAGGTAATTTTTAATTAATTTTTAAATCCCATAAAGTCATTTTACTCAAAATATTTCTTCTCTTAAAGGTAACCCAAAATGGATGATGAAGCGGAGACCTACAAACTATGGAAAGTTAGGAAAACAATTATGCAGGTAATTATTTTTAACTAACCCAACATTTAGCATTAATTAAAAAGGGCCAACTGTACTTAAAAATTAAATTGCATTTCAATTGGAATGATATTTAACATTAACCACCATTTATATAATCTTTTATGTAATTCAATCGTACAATTTTTATTTCTAGCTTTGCCATGATCGAGGATATCTTGTGACTCAGGACGAATTGGATCAAACTCTCGATCAATTTAAAGAACAATTTGGAGACAAGCCAAGGTAAATAATTATTAATTACACTTTGAATTATCATGTTATATATTTTTATATAATTCAATAGTATAACAGTATCTAATATACTTGTCTAGAACATTGGGATTTGTGCAGGTTAATAAATTAATTCAATGACAATTTAATTTTATATCCAATGTTTTATTATATAAGTAATTTAAAAATTAATTAAATTAAATTATTTAAAATAATAAATAGTGAGCGGCGACCAACGAGAGCTGATTTAATTGTTTTGGTGGCCCATAACGATGATCCGACAGGTAATTAAAGAATTAAGAAATTAAACAATCATATCAGAATAAACTGTAAAATTCTTTAATTATTACTAATCTGTAATACTTATTCTATCTTTCATCGTTGATAAATAATATTATTATCTTATTGCAATATTTATTCTTAATGATTTCAATTTTGATTGTTTATTTGTATTTTTAGATCAAATGTTTGTTTTCTTCCCCGAAGAACCCAAGATCGGAATCAAAACGATCAAAACTTACTGTCAGCGAATGCAGGAAGAAAATATCCACAGGGCTTGCATTGTTGTTCAAGCTGGGATGACTCCAAGTGCCAAGCAGGTCAATATTAATTTTGTTATTATTTTTATATGTTTAATCAACAAATGAATTATTAAAGTGTATTTTGTTCATTGCTACTTTAAAAAACTCATGATTGTTAAAATTGTACGCAGTCCCTGGTTGACATGGCCCCAAAATACATTTTGGAACAATTCCTCGAATCTGAACTTCTCATTAACATCACCGAACACGAACTGGTTCCCGAACACGTGGTCATGACTCCTGAAGAAAAACAAGAGCTCCTTACGAGATAGTAGAATTATAATATAAATCATATTAAAAAGCTATCAACATAAAGGCGAATTTTCCGAAAGAATTCAATTAAAACTCGTTTTGATTTTAGCAAATTGAAAGAGAACCAGTTGATGAGAATTCAGATGGGCGATCCAGTGGCTCGATACTTTGGACTCAAACGAGGACAAGTAAGATATTAAAACGCAATTATAATTAGTTTAGATTAATAAACTTAACTGAATAAATATATTATGTAAGAATACTCAATTTTACAAATCCCAAAATGTATTTTTATTATTTAAATTGTGCAAGTGTTTTATCTCGATATTCTAAATTGTAAATGACTATTTTTATCGTTTAGGTCGTGAAAATCATTCGACCATCCGAAACAGCCGGTCGTTACATTTCTTATCGACTTGTTTGCTAAATTTTCCATTTGAGAAGAAAAAAACCACTATAGTTCAATTTCAAACATTCAGACTTTCAGACTAACAATTTCCATTTGTTCTCCAAATTCGTAAAAATACGTAAAAGCTTCTTTATTTTTTATTCACTTTGACTTTTCATAAAAAGTATTCAATGTTATTCTTATTAAATAATCTCGATATTTCTATCTTGTGTTTGTTTGAATTATATTTGTTGAAATAAAAATTTTGTATCTATCTGTACTATAAGCTCTCTTTACTGAAAATTTCATGTATTTTGTGTAAAGCATATATCATGTACAAATAGAAACGCTTTCCAAATGAATTACAAACATGATGGTCATACTTATCCTATATTCCTGTTACTTATTTGATTATTTGTAAATCGTAAAATTCTGTATTTTGCTAAACTCTTTAGATATTGGCTTGAATGCTGAATAATTTTTAAGTTTTATCTTTCCATTTATGGAAATATTCGAGTTGGTTTTTATCACATTTTATCATGAAAAAGATAGATATTTTTTATGTATGAATATGGTGAAAGGGATTATCAAATACCCACTCAAAAATATTAAGTAAATTAGAGTAAATCGTTATATTGAAGAATGTCTTTCGGAAAGACTTTCCTTTAGGAAAACCATTCCGAAATTATTTTGATACCGACATCATGCATTCAATCTGTAAATATAAATAGGTTGTTATACTCATTAAACCTCCCAATCTACTAATATTTATTAAATTAAATTACAAAATTTTTGGTTTGAAAATTCGGTTAGTTTAAAAAACAAATAAGTAATTAAGTTTAAGTTTGAATTTAAATTATTATTGACTTGTTTTTCAATCAATTAGGGAGAAAATATATTCATTTGTAGTATCATGAAAAGTTGGTAACAAATATCATAATTCATTTTCATTTATATTAGTTTGTTTAATTTGATTGTTGGAACATTGGAACATCTAATTAAAAAAAGGTGAAAAATATTGTTGGAAAATTATTTTATAAATTAAATTTATTTGATCAAATTTTATATTTTTAATGTTTTAATTATATTTTAACATCAATGTTCCGATGTTCAATTTAAAGTAAAATGTTTATTTGAATACCTAAAATACTATTACTATTATTATAATGTTTATTCTTTATATACTATACATTAATTGCAACGTTATTTTATTTCATAAATATGTACAATAATAATTTAAGCCTAATTTGAAGTTGATTGATTGTCAAAAATTTTTCAGTTATTCTTTTGATTATCACAATTATTTTTCTGCTGGGATGTGTTAATGGGAATAAAATCTCGTCCGTCCCGAAAGCTGAACCATTAGTGCTAGACTCGGATTCAACACATGGAACACGGGGAATCCACGAATCTTGTTTGTCAAGCTCTGTCTGCAATTACAACAAAGATTTATTTTGTCTCAATACATTTGGTATTCCTGTTTTCGAAGAAGGGGGTGAGAGATGCGGATGTATTGATAACCTACCAGTCAAAGATAAGGGAAAAACCGTTCCTCTTAAATCTCATTATTGTCGCCGCGAAAAAGAATGTTATGCTAAATTAGGGGGAAATTGTGATGAGTTAATAAATCTTAAGGATCATAGTTTGGGAAAAGTTCAATTTGCATGTTCACCAGGTCTCCAATGCAATCGAAATCATATATGTGAAGGAACAATTGACGAGAAGGCACTGTGTGGAGAATCTGCATCTGAAATAAAAACTTTTTCTTTGGCCCTCTTCTTCATAACCATTTCTTTACATCTAATGAAATAAAATTTTTCATCATGATTTACATTTACTATTTAAATCTGCAATGTTCACAATCTTGGCTTCGCATTCTTGGCGTTATTTTGATAATAATTGTAATATAGAAAATAAATTACGAGTTTTAACAAATAAAATGCTAAAATTTAACTTTAAGTTTAATATACAGGGGATTCTGTTCGTATTTATGAAGGTATTTCCATGGTTAAATTCGATCAATTAAATAATAATATTGTATTTAAATTAATAAATTGCTTGTATTGTATTGTAAATTTGACAAAAAATGAGAATTTCAATTATGTTATTGTTTGACAAAATTAATAAAGAAACTTGGTTTAAAATTAATTTATAATAAATTAATTCATACATATTCATTTTAATTTTTGCAAATAACAAGGTTGTGTGATCATTTAATTGACGATTGAAATAAAAAAATACAATTTAATTTCTTAACTTTGACTTGAAGTTAGATTCTTAGATTCATAATATAATTTAAATTTTTAAATTCCAAATTTAATTTCTTATCTATACATACTCCAAATTCCAACACTATTCCATGCTATTTTATCCTGTTGAGATATTCGGATTTTTTTAGTGGTAAAATATTTTGAATATTGAATGCATTCTACGTTCTCTTTTTTAATTGTAATTGTAGATAAGTAAATATTTTTATGTATTTCAAACGGAAAACCACCATATTATCTTTTTGATTGGGCAATTTAACAATTTATTAAAAAAGTAAATATTTATTCTCACATTTGCCTTTCATACATTAACATAACATAGTCATTCTGATCATTCTCATTGGTATAAGTAACATCATGAAGAGTTGGTATAAAATATCCCATTATAAACCATGTAATTTATATTAGTAGTTAAGATTTATACATTTACATAAACTAAAATTCTCGTAAATAAATTAATAAATATTAAATTAAAATTTTATGTAACAATTATTAAAACAATATTTTTTTATTTTTTCACATATAATTTAATACCCTTTTTGATATGCTAAGTAAATCCAATTGTTTTTTGAATATTTTTTCAGTTAATCTCTTGTGTTTTATATGTGTGGTTACGGTGGGATTCGTTCGTGGAAATGAAAACACTTCCGCTCACATTGCCGAACCAATGGTTGCCGGAATACTTGGATTCAAAGAATCTTGTTCAAAAAGTTCTGAATGCAATAACAACAAAGGTTTATTTTGTCTCAATATTTTTGGAGTTGGTGTTACTAGAGGTGGTTATAAATGCGGATGCATCAACGAACCAAATTTCAAAGATGCGCATGGGACTTCTCGTCCTATTAAATCCCATTACTGTCGACGTGAAGAACAATGCCGTGGTAAAGTAGGAGGCCTATGCAATATGTACGTAAATTTTAAGGAAAGGACTTTGGGAGAAATTCGATTAATTTGTTCACCAGGACTCAGATGCAACCAATATGATCAATGTGAAGGAATTATCGATGAAAATGCTGGTTGTGGAGCTTCTGAAATTATATTTTCTTTGGCTCTCTTGGCCATTTGCATTTCTTTCCACATAATAAAACGTTTTTAACTTCGTTTTTAACATCATTGGGCAAAATTAATAAATATAAATTCGGATAATTTTCAAACCAATAAATGTAAATATACTCATCTCACTCTGATTTAAATAAATATTTATGCAATTTGATATTTTTATGGCATGATTAATGATATTGTTTAGTACTAAATACATAACCATAATGCATTTTACATTAAATTACACAATTCGCGATGCGTATTTTATATAATACTCTTACGAATAAAAAATAATATTTTAATCAATTGGATATATTTCATAACTTCAATTTGGAATCTTTATTTATTATATAATTTGTTCAGCAATGCTTATAGGTACGTTGATAATATAATAAAATTGTCAATTTGTTTCAAATATCAACTCTCAAAAAACATATTTTACCTGTTCTTTTTACTTAGGATATTTACAACTCTATTCTAATATAAGTACATATATCAGTATATGTGATATATAGTAAGAATGATTTAAGCAAATAAATATAGCTTAAGTTCATAGCAATGCCTAAATACATACACGAACAATTAAATTAAATCACAAATGCCTATCAAAATTCATTGGTTAAATTCTGAAAATTTAAATTTAATACATATTTCCATTACAGTTGTCGTTAACTGTATATTTATCAAGTTGTAATTAAGAACACACATACAATACTTATCTATTAACTACATAATTTAACAAATATAACTAAAATTAATCTGCTACTCAATTAATAAGTAAATCAAAGTTGCAATTAAAAATGCAAAAATCGGGATTCATTCGATTAACAATCCTTTAAGCTGAGTGGATTTGGGTATTACCATACCATATAGGTTAGAGTAAATAAATATAGTTTTAAAATATTACAACATCATAACGTAAAGTGCATTGGAAATATTTGAAGATTATAATATAAATTGGTAATTCGTTTTGTAGTTTTTTAAGTAGGAAGTTCCTCAATTGAGCTCTTGGCACTTGAGACAATCCTGCATTCGATGATGGAAATCCTCGATTTGGATCGTCACTTCCGAAAAACCAAATTTCTTTTTCATGAGGCTTGATGCAGTTTTTAATATCATGTTCCCAGTACAGGATTCGTTGGGCTCTACAATTGAAATAAAAGTTATTAATACTTTTTAATTAAAACTTTAATAATTAAACTTGTAGTTAATATAATTTACAAGATTGAATAAATTAAATATGAAAAGATTTTCAATTAATTTATATTTAAAAATATGTCAATTAAACCCACCAACTGCCAAATGGGCGGAAAGAGCAATTCGATCAGTTGAAAGAGACCAAAGCCTCAAATTGTGAAGTTTTCGAACGCCTGGAACACTCAGCAAACTTTCACGAACTTCATTAAAGTCAAGGCCTTTGGGGATTCCTAAATGATCAAAATTAATTAATTTGCCATTTGTTAGGAAATAATTAGAAAAATTTCTAAATGTAAGAGTAAAAAATCTATTGAAATAAATTATCTAATGGCCGAACCTTCCATAAGAACAACGAGGGTATCTTTGATGATTGAAAATGTTGTTGCGACGACGAGGATGGAAAATATGAAGGTGCAAATTGGATCAACAATTATCGCATCTTCCTGAAATAATCAAAAAAAGAATATTTACAATTTAATAACTCTATTAGTGATATTCTAGGTATTGGACTAATTAGAGATATACTTATTAATGCTAATGATAAACAGTATTCTAATATTCAATTCCCGTTTACCTTAAAGTAAATAACAAGGGCTGCGGCAAAAACTCCAACACTTTGAATGAAATCTCCAATGACGTGAATGAAGGCAGCTCTGACATTGATATTTTGCTTTGGAGTTGTAATTTGAGTATTTGATCCTCCTGGAGTTGCAGGCGCTCCGTGGCTGTGACCGTGAGAACCTCCACCATGGGAATGACCATGTTGATGTAAAGTGCAGCCCATGCTATTCAAAAATCATTATTTTTTGGATAATTGTATAAAAAGGAGGATATATTTTAATATTTAAAAAATCGTAAATTCTTACATGACATTCACAACGAGACCAACGCCGGAAGTTATCAGCATAATCTATAATAAAATAATAAATTAAATTATTTATTTAACAATCAGATATTTGATATATTTTCTGTGTATAATCAGAAGTGTGGAAGGTGATAGTATTTTAATTTTGTAAAGTAACAATAAAATATAAAAATGAAGGATAGAAATTACCGGTGCATCAATTTTATAATCACCATAAACAATTCTCTGAGCAGCCATAAAAACCAAAATCCCCGTAACGACCCAAATCAAAAGGACAGAAGTCAAAGCTCCAATCACCTCTAAAAATTTATTAAAACAAAATTGTTATTATTTCACCAGAATAAATTAATTATCCAAAAAGAATATTTACCATATTCTCATAATATCAAAGAAAATACATAAATATTTTAATTAAAAATAGTATATTATAAAATTTAAATTACCAGCTCGGTGATATCCATAGCTGAGCCTTTTAGTCGCCGGTCTTTCAGCAATGTAAATAGCAAAGAGGGAAATCATAAACCCGGCAAAATCTGTCAATAAATGAGCGGCGTCTGTGGCCACGGCCAAACTCCCGGCCAATATCCCGCCGACCGATTCGGCAATCATGAAGACAACACATAGAAGCGATGCCAAGATCAGCTTCTGTTTCGCTTTTTTATCCGTCTCCATCCGCCCCTCGTCGTCGTGGCAATGTTCGTCCGATTCTGAAAATGAGAAATCAAAATCCACTTTCAACATCAAACCCACTCTTATTGTTAATAATCATCATTCATCGTCCTCTTCATATTCTACGTTAGTTAAGCACGTAATTTCATATAAGCTCATAATTGGTGGAAACCACGGAAACCGCAATTAACCACAAATCTCAAATTATATACGTTTTTACACATTACGTCACTATACTTATGAAAATATGTTTAATATTAACATTATATTTAACATTGCATGATTACATATCTTGAATTTAATAAAATGATTATAATATAAAACATGTTATATATAAAATACTTATAAAGAATTCTACAGAGTTTTTCAACTTATAAATATTGGATTAAATTTAATATACTTATTTGTAAAAGATTTGAAGTTTTAATGTATAGATATAAAACTTATAAAAAAGAGTGATATATGAATTGATAAAAGATTTATTTGTACAAGTGTGGTAAATTGACGAACCGTCAAGGACAGTGATGGACATATTGGTGGAGGATCCATTATTTCTTGTAAAGTCGGGATAACAAGAAGTACAGTTGGGACCTTTGTTGCTTCCGCAATCACAGGAAATCCCGTTCACGTACGACGACTTCACATTCTCCTCGTTCAATCTAAAATGAAAGAAAAATTAAAATTCACTATCAATGCAATTTAATACTAAATTTAATAATAATTTTTAAATTATTTAATATTAAAATACAACTCCTTCTAAGTATTTAACTAAAATAACAATATAACAATAAATTAGTATTAATGTAAGCAATTTTATCATGAAATGACAATTGATTCCCAATTAAATGAAAGCTAACTTACAATGGCCTCCGTTCGTCCATTAAAAATATTAATTATTATTAAACTCTTAATAGTTCAAATCCCAATTCCCGCTCTTTTTCAAGCTAAAATATTCCAGTGAAATATTTGTAAAACGAAGCGGAACAGATGGTTAAAATAGTTTAATAAAACATTTAAATGTTAATGATTCCAATGAACTTTATTTATGTCGCTTTAACTTCACTCTAAATTCCAATTAAAACAGGGGAAAATAATTTTCAGTAATTGATATTCGGCTGAATAATTCCATTTGTGTGATTCAATCCTGTCAAGAAGGAAATGATGAGACCGAGATTAAATTTAGTGAAATCGTCGTCGTTGAATCACCAAAGTACGAAAATACACTAAAACTTTCGTCTCGTGTGAAATTTAGTTGGGAGAGTTCAATTTATCTTGTTTATTTTTATGAACTTCCAAATATTTTCCCTTCATTTACACTTATTGTTAGTGGACATTAGACGTGTGGTGGTAATGAAGTAATGGTGATTGGAGTGCATGGAAGAGATAATTATATCCTACACGACCGTAAGAATCATCCAAGATATACTTTTATCTCTCTACTATAATTATTTGTATGGGTGACTATTGGAGCTGAGCAGAGGGGGAGTTTAACTTTATTTATGTAAGGGTCACTTTCTTTTCATATTTGCCTTTTGCGCACGAAGACACCAATAACCTTTTCATGGAAAAAATGAGACAGCTAATCCCTACATGAACTTTTTTATCTTTCTCTAATAAAACTTAATATATACAATATACACTGATACATTTATACTCCTTATACTTCTACTAACATCTAACTAACATTACGAGTGTTAAACCATGCTTTTATGCGTATATATGTACTTACATAAAATCGTAACATATCAAAAGTATATTCCTATTATAAATAAATACTCTACATTACCAAATGTATAAAATAAATTTTATACGCATAGAAAGAATAAAAACCAAATGCATAGGAAACTATAAGGAGAGGATTGAAGTTCAATATGAAAATATGACATTATAACCATGCCTATGGTATGTTTAATTTAATACAATGTATCAATGTACAGGAAATACTTATTTACATATATGTAGAATTTGATATAGAGACACAGAGTTATAAATCTATTATATGTATGAATGGTATATCTACGGTAAGGTTCTAGCCATTCATG
Source organism: Neelides folsomi (assembly GCA_034687125.1). Lineage (NCBI taxonomy): Eukaryota > Metazoa > Arthropoda > Collembola > Neelipleona > Neelidae > Neelides > Neelides folsomi. The sequence continues at coordinate 27,408 of JAQGBZ010000389.1, forward strand.
AAAACAATTTTGAATATGATTACATAAATGAATATATAATAATAATTGTAAAGTATAGTAAGCAAATGAAAGCAGAGATTTTCCCGCATATATAATTTTGTCTCATTGAATACAATAAGAGAGGGTTAAATAAACTAATTAATAATTATACATAAAATTCTTTTCGTATTAGATATAATGAAAAGCTTTGAATTTGTGCTTGTGTTATTAGTATAGGCAAATTCATCAAAGGTATTTTATGACTGACTGAGGTAATTTATGGGTTATTTTTATTATCATAAACCTCGGATTTGTTCTGGATACTTGAAGAACATCTATTTGTAGTTACATAAATAGTAGTTATAATCTATTTATCATTTGTGGAGTTGTGGAGGAGAGCGAGAGATTCAATTTCCTCCCACTTTTCCATTGAAGAGGTCTTTAATTCCGGAATTTGTATAAAACTATCAATCAAATAATTCCCATAATCATACTTTTGATGGGTTTAAAAGACCCAATACTTTGTAAAGTATACGTTTTATGTATTGATATCGAATGAGAAAATACCACAAGATAATATGAAAAAAATCTCCATTTGCTAAATCAATTTAACTAATTACGTGCATAATTAATAAGCAAATGAAATTTCCATAAAAAGACTTTTATGACAGTAATAAAAGATACAGATTAATGTAATACATTATACTTTACATCCATATACTTAGTGGTCGCGGTTTAATGACATAGTGAGTAAGCATGTTGTTTATATGACAATTAAGATAATTACAATGGTTGCAAGATCCCGTCTGGACCATTTGCGAAATCTCCATTTTTACAATTACTTTCAATTCTTCTTAAATTGAATAGGGAAAATATAATTTATTATTTAACTCAATGTTGTGTCATTATCAACTTATGTCAGCTAATACACAGCTGAATGGAATATTGCGAATTGTTGAATACGAAAATATGATATTTGCTAAATCTTCAAAATTTTTCCATTTCTCGAACATTTTACAAGTCAAGATATTTATAAGTGAAATAACGGGTGATGTCATTAACATTAAATTATCTATCGATGGGATATATGCGAATTATCACATAAGCTTCTTCAGATGTAAAATATTTACAATGTTACATTCACACTAATGTGACATGTGCTTATTCACTGATTAAGTTTAGGAGAATATAGTATTGAGTATCTCGTAACAAAGAGTGTTTAAAAGAACTATCAACTAACTATCGTTGTTTTCATACATTGATAAAGTTCGAGACTTCCCATGTGAAATTTGAATAAAGTTTATTCCAACAAAGTAAAACCTTCAACTCTGGGATCTGACTGTATGCGTCAATGTTGGAAATATACCAAACTAAAAAAGTACACATGCGAAGTACAAAAAGTCCAAACTCTGAACAACAAAAGTTTATAAAAATGTAAATATTTAAATATTAAACAATCCCATGTAACGCACACTATCATATTCATTTTCCTTACTACTGGGAAACTCTCAAATCCAGTGTTATTAAACGAGAAAACCATAAAGGAATATGCCGAATATTGGCAAATGAAATGCCCAAATGTCTCAATTTACCTTTTATGAATTATATATTTACATAAAGTAACGTAGAATCGGATTTAATGGATTCTTAAAATTTAAACATCCCGAACTTTACTATAATTTTTTGGACTATAAAATAATATAATGTTAATTCTCATAATAAAAACTGAATAAAATCATAGAAACTTTTAAATATTGAACCAATTTCTTGATATTTTTTTCAAAATTCCTAATGAAATTTTCCTAGTTTTTAATTTTTAAAACTTTAAAAGAATTAGGCCATGAATTCGAGTATTGTTTTAGCATTTATCTTCTCTTTCCTCGTCATTCTCATGTGCAGTGAGTCAAAGAAGGTCAAAGTGGAGGAGGAAACTTGCGACGCTGAAGGAGAGGAAGACGACGATATGACCGAAGCACCTCCAATAAAGAAGAAAAAAGCCGAAAAAGTTAAGAACCAAAAGACCGCAAAGGGGAAAAAGTCAAAGGTTGCGGATCAAGATGGATTTTCATTTTCCAAAGTCCCAAGACTCGTTTTGGGATTCATCGGGAGAAAACTGAGTGATTTGACCGTGGCAGCAAGTGGGACCGAATCACTCAAGTTGAACTTTATTTTATCTTTTCTCCCTCTCCTTTCAATTATTAAATTTTTAGTTTAAACTGCGATCAAATTCATTTTGTTAAAATTATGCCAAATAAAAAATTGCCAAAATAATTAAAAATGATTATGTGTATTATTTTTGCTCATGCTCATCATCATTGAATTCATCAGAGTAAAAAATCATCAGATGCCAAGAAGGAAATCATTTCCAGATCATTGAAACAGGAGAGTTTACAATACATCCTCACTGATCTTGGATCTTGAGAGATTCTGACACGGAAAAAAACCTTCAATTGAATTACTGCTCGTTTAAAAAAGGATCCAAATGTGTGGAAAATGGCAAGAAATACGAAGAAGCGTCGAAGGACAAAGTGGAGTTAAATGCGTATTTGGAGAAATCCGCTCAATTCATCTTTTGGACTTGATAAAATGAAAAAAGTCAATTCAGATCCGGATTTCGGAAAAATGAGAATGATCGATGTCAAAGGGGCATTTCATCCTCAAATTAATGGAAAAATCGTCAACCTGTTTCTCTTCCTTCTCTTCTGTTTCTACTGGAACTTGGTGAAATATAATACATATTTAACCAAAATAAATATGAAGATTTATAAATATTTATTTTTGATTCATCATTCACTTTTAACATTCCATAATAGAAAACTTGTGAAAATGGCGCAATGAAGAAAATGATTTTGGTTGAATTCTTCATTTCCCTCATCTTCCCATCTGTTTACTCAACGAAAATTACAACAACTATTGGTCCGACTACGACAACCACCACGACCCCAATTACATCTACAACGACCAAGACCACGACCTCTGGGTGGGTCACCAATGATGACGATTATGAGCCAAGTGAAACCACTGAAAAGAGTGATCCGCTAAAATTGATGGGTGAAGTAGGCGATTATTGCACCCCTTTGAGGAAAGCATACAAAAATAGTGAACTCCATCGAATCGCTTACTACATTTTATTAATTACACATTCCACGTTATAGATATTTATTAATGTTTGTTTTTTATTCCAAGAGTAATTGTTAATGCCTAATGCTAAGATAAATATCGTGAATCACGTTCTACCACTCGCCCTCGTCCTCGTCTTGACCTGGTCCGGTTCGTCTCAAGAAGTTGTCAAATTGAGTAAAGAATGCACCGCCCACCTAGATTCAGATCTGAAACTTTTCCTCCAATTGGTGAAGAATAATACTATGCAGGGCGAGTAGGATCATAGGAGGGACATTAACAATTTTTGGTTCAGAACAACGGACAAATCAGAGTCGAGGAAACTTTGTGAAAAACCTATTGTTCTTATTGTTCCAACTGGAAAAGAGGGAAATGCCATTGCGAATATGTTCATTTTAAACTTAATGATGGATCACAACGAGGGTATGCAGACATCTCTCCCCTTTCGACGCTTCTTCCCTTGTGACATTTCTTTCCCTTTCGACGCTTTTCCCCCTGCGACAATTTCCCCCTGAGACTCTTTTTCTTACTTTTCTCTTATAAATAAAATGCAGGTAAATATTTACAATAAAAAATGACTTTTAATAATTAATTGATCAGAAAGTACATTATACATGATTAATTAAATTATATACAATATATTATCCAAACATCAAACGTATTGTAATTTTAAGCAATATATTCAATTTAATACAGTATTACAGTAAAACAAATATTAGATAATCTTATTGGGATAATGTGGAGAAAAACAAAGTCTCAGGGGGGAAATTGTCGCATGGGAAGAAGCGTCGAAAGGGGAAAGATGACATACAATCCACAACGAGGACTTAATGTTAGCGGAGAAAATGAAATTTCTTAAAATGACCATAACATGAATGAGCAAAATAGGATAAGAGATGAAATTTTGAAAATCCTCGGTGAAACTTTGTGCCTTGGAGATGATGATGTCGGGAATGCGAAAGCGAAGAGTGGAACTGGAAATCCGAAGCTACAAAGTAGTCGACATTTTTCTTCCTCATTTCAATTGCGAACATTCTTCCTCTCATTCTCAATTCTCATCAGAGTTCATGTAACGAAAGTTAATTAAAATTATTTAATCAATTGCTTGTTTTAATTAACATGAAATTAATATAAAGTAAGCCAATCTCCTTTTACAATCTAGATATAAGAGAATAATCCTAAATAAATAATATAATGAACATTTAAAGAACCTTGTTTCTTATTCCTTCCCAATCATTATTAAATCGTGTTTAAATAATTAAAATTCGAAGAAGTGTTCAAAATTTTAGATTTCTCATAGTTACTAGTTACAATTAGTAAATTGTGTTTTATATTAAAAGTTAAAAATTCTTACAGGAATCATTTAGTCAGCATGAAATAAACGTGAACAAATTGATAAATTAAAAGTTAACTGTAATTAAGTATTAAGTACCAAAGGCTTCTAATAATAACATGATGCTTCAATTCGCTCTTTTATGGACCTTTTTCATCCATTTGGCCCTTTTCGAATTGACCACAGCTGGAGTGGGAGAAATTTGCACACCTTATCCGAAGCGACAAAAGGAGAAATTCATCCTTCACCTCGAGGCTGGAAAACCCTTCATGTTCGCTCCGAATGGAACATCAAGAGACTATCGGTTTTGCACAGGTGAATTGAACGAAACCACGCGGATGCCCCAAATGACTTATTGTTCGAAACACGATGGATGCAAATGCAAGGAAATGAAGATGGACAAATTGTTCGGAGAAGATTTCGATTGGACGAATCCAAAAGTCCACATACCGACGATCGAGCAAATTAAATACATTCGAAATCTGGTCAACGATCTTTGCTTCAAAGAAATCAGAACAATTGTAGAAGACTACGAAGTCCCAAATGACTCGAAAGAAATCCTATTAAGCAACAAACTATTCTTTCTCATTACGGTTGGAAAAACCATCCTTGTTAATTTTATCTAGTAATTACAATTAATGCAGCAATAACCACTCCTGTCATTCCTTAATCCAAATTAACATTAAAATGTTTTATACTTAAAATCGATGTTGTAATATTCTAATAAATGTTAATCAAATATGTAAATGTCTTGAGTGTGATTAATTATCATTGGAATTATAAGATGAATGCATTGACGTTTAGTTAGAAAATATAGAATATAATATTTACCTAATTTAAAGATCGATTAAATGTAAATGCAGTAAATGCAGTAAATTATATACAATTTAAACAAAAAGTTACTTACATTCTGAACTTGACGTTTGAGGACATCTTATTTCCGAGTGTTTCGTGGGTTGATGACTTTTAAACACTTAATTTGATTGCACAATTGATAAAATAATCCAATTTTAAAATCAAAGGACACAGCAACAGCACAAAATGATAAAAATGCCAAATGCACTTTTAGTTTAGTTTAGCACGTTTAGTTTACGTTTCAATCACTTTCGTCGTCTCAAATTTAGATATTTTTTCCAATCGCTGAAATGAGAAATCTGACTCAAAGGGAAGTCGGGAGTTGGGAGTTTGGATCTTCACAAGTTTTGACAGGTCGGGGAATTGTTCAATTAATTCAAAAGTTTTCTCAAATCAAACGTCAATTCCGGTTGAAAAGTTTCAACTCCTGTAAAGTAATTTTTGAACTTTAATTAATTTTCCACAAATTGTATAATAATGAAACTTGGAAGTTGAATGTGGGCGAATTAATAAATGAGTCAATGGGGTTCTTAAACGAACGATGTTTCCCCAACAAGGATGTTAAAGAAACTCCGAGCTAAATTGGATTCAATTAATGAATAGGAAGGAAGTTGATTGAAGCTCCTTTGCTTATCATCGTTATGCGCTTATTAATACACGTCAAGGATACTTACGGTCGGAAAGAGGAAGGAGTGAGATTATTATAAAAATGAACTAAAAGATTAAAATGAATGACTTATGTTAAAAAACCAATACAGAGAATACTAGAAAAGAATAATAACATACCATTTTAACCCAAATTCATTTACCTACTTTAAATAGTTATTGCAATACTAATGATTTACAATTCAGATATTGCTTATAATGTAAATTGTACACACAAAATATGCAATGCTTTCAAAAATTCAAAATACTAATAGATCAATTTTCATATTCAAAAACATAAATACATAAATAAAAATTTAGATTCATTTCCTATTCAACAAATATTGATAGTTTTTCTTATCAAATGGGCATGTTTCAATGCCAATTGTTAGGTTGATTTCAATATTAATTTAGTTCTATACTACACTTGCATGATAATATCGATATACATATTTATTTTATGCTACATTTCGTTGGGAGTTATAATTTCGAAATACTCATACCTAAAATCCAAAGTTAAAGTTCTATTAGGAGATAAGAAAAAATTACCATAAAAATAAGAGGAAGCTAATTATTTAATTTCATTATATTTTATATAATTAAAAATAAATATAGGAAATTAACTTTAAGAGCCATTATTATGTAAAGTACCTAAATGTAGTTTAGCTGAAAGTCAAGTCACAGTCTATTAACTACAAAAGATGAAAGTTAATATGCATACGTTTGATATGAAGATATGATAAAATAGACACATAGATATTTAAATATTAGTAATATCTTAAATATTAATATTTAAATAATTAGCTATAATAATTAATTATTTCTTTATAACAAGAGAATTTAATAACCAGTATAGTAAATGAGGAAGAGGGAATTGAAATGTTCCACTAATATCTATGTTTTAAGATGAACCAGAAAGAAAGTGAAGCGTTAAGGCGAGTAAATTCATCTAAATCTCCTTTATCAAATCTTAATCTAAATCTCTCTCTATTCATAAATAAAAATGAAAGTTTTGATCTAAAAGATTTTAAATTACTCAAATGAATAAATAAAAATTAGCTTCTACAAAATTTTAAATATTATATATAATAATACTATAATACCCTTACGTACATATGTATGTAACTATTATGATAGATATGTACGATCAATTTTTCATAACAAAGTGATTTTTTTATATAAAACCATTAAACTAACTTCTTACATTTAGTGACTTTGGTATTGATTGGTATCAATTTGTGGCTGGGATTTCGGAAAGCCAGCATTACGGTACTTTTTCCATGGCTATTCAATTGTATTAGGCTAGGTTAGGTTAGGTTAGATAGCGTAACTTATATTCGTATACCAATACACACGATTCCATGGTGCACCATGGAGTGTGCTGGCTTTCCGAAAGTCAGCCCAATTTGTAACGTGCAAACAAAACATTTACATAAACTTATCTAATATATGTATATTATTACCAATAAATTTAGAGTTCTGGTTTGATGATGATTTTGTTTTATCTTGAATTTTCTCAAAATGTCCATATAATTGTTAAAGAATAAAAAAAGTTCACTTCCTTCAAGAGATTTGATCGGAAAGGAATGGGAAGGATGTTGGATAGGAAATGAAAGACGTCGGAATTTCCTCTGCACGAATCCTCAAGTGGTAAATAGAAAAAATGTGAAGTGGAAAATTTCTCAGATCTCTCCCCCTCGAAACTTGAAAGTGAAGAAGAAATATCAATATTTAATTAACTGCCAACCATCTCAACTACGCGCACTCATCAACTTCTACTTTTTTACAACCTGAAATCACTTAACTCGTAAAGATCACAAGCAAAACAAATGAAATAGAGAGAATGTGTTATACCAAACTGCGATGAAACTCGCTAATTAACACCATAATTAAGCTTTAAATTGAATTCAGGTCAAAACAATCACAATTATACAGAGGTGAACTAGAAAATTAAACTGCAATGGATATGAATTGAAACCAATATAAAACCTCGCTCAAATCGTCACATTCCTCTTTAATTATCCCTCATTACTTATTTTTTTGTTAAATTAAAAGCTGACAAAATAGAAACAATTGTGAACCATGTGCGAATTAGTGATAAATACTGCTAAATGGAGTTTACAATAACCTTTCATATATTTTCTAATTACATGTGGATAAATGAATCAAAGTTAAAAGATCAATTCTTACGTTTTTCATACAGTGTTGTTTAGAAGCGTCCGCTAATTGTCAGTGACAATTTTAAAGATGAGATCAAACAATTTTTGCATTGAATAATTATATTCCCTTTGCAAATTAATTCAAATCCTAATAAATTCTTTTCACATTAGTAAATTAATAATAAATGAACAATTGGAATTATAATTGATTATACTTATAAATTAGCAACATGTGGTGTTAATGAACACAAAGGGAATTAACCTTAGTTAGCTGGGTGTTAATTTCCACTGTATTAATGGATGTGTTTGGTTTGAGTTGACTGCAAACCAACTGATTGCCTTGTGTGATTTTTCTTTGCACACTCTCTCCTTTTTGGCTCATTTACATTTTATATAAGAGGTAATAGATAGACTTTTCTTACACAGCACATTATATAATGTGGCTTCAGCATTCAACCCATCTACACAACCTGACTACAATAAATATACTTGGAATGACACTAGAGATTACATACAGTCATACGTAGTATTGAAACATGAAATAATTACCTACATATTACTTGCAACGTTGTAGCAATGTCAAAATACTTACAAAAGCCTACAAGAGTATGTTTTGCTTACAAGTTTCAAGATCTATTATTTTGTATAAAGTTTCATCTATAATAAGCGGTATTAGGTTACTTGCTAAGAACTTGAATACTTTGTATAAAAACATGGACATAATGATATTGTCGCCTATTATTGTAAATTGTAAACCAACTGATAGATTATAATATTATAATATTAGTATTATAATAAGTATGCATATAAGATTTTTGTGAGCAATGGAAAACTTTTATTTTATGAATATTTTATTACTTACTCGTTTATTAGTTAATAGTCATATTAGTCATTTACATGTACATTTAAATGAAATTATAATATTATAATTATACTACATTTTATTCATTTAATATTTAATATAATGCTTGTGTTGGTTAAAATGCATGAATGTTTAATTACAAGTTTTAACAAAGAAACAGACACAAAAGTGTACACCATACTATCTATGTATAAAGTATACTCTAGTAAATAAATTCATAATTCTCATTTTAATTATTAGTTATTAAAGTTATTATACATATTTTCAATCTTAACTTTAGAAATGTATTTTTATGTAAAGTAATATTTACAAATTAATTGTTAAATCCTTTGATGTTCTAGAAATAAAATTTCTCGAATTTGATCATTGTAAAAGGGCAAGTCTGTTTATAGTCCTTAAAATCCGTATCAAAAAAGTAATTCATTTGATTTGCAACCTAATAAAAAAAACAATTCATAAACAATTATTTCAAGTCATGAGAATTATTATTCAAAAAATTTTGTTTACCAATCTGAAAAGTTGAATGAGTTCAGTGTCTTTTCCTCGTTTTTCCATCATTTGTGAAAGTAAATGGATGAAAATTGAACCGATTCTTTTATATTCTGTTCTTAAGGAAGGATTTCCTCTTACACAAGATTTAAAAATGATGATTTTTTCACAATTGGCCCAATCATAAGTCAATGGAATTGAAGACAAATCATCATCCTCAAACCCACTAGGTGTAAGTTGACCCAAATATCTTCTACATGCTTGAATTGCAAATATTTTCGGGATTCTAATTAAGCCCTTTTTGCAATTAGCATTACTAAATTTGTCCACAATATCCTTTTGAATTTCAACATAGTTTAATTTATTTGTATCATAATCAAGTGGGAACAAACGATCTATAATAAAATAATAATAAATTCAAATATTTTGTTAGCTTCACATCTGATCTCGATACCAACATAATGCGATTGCTATAGTATTATTTATAAATATACGTACATTTGTAGGATATGTAGAGTAGATATACCGATATTAAGTATAAAAACTTAGCATTTATTTATATTATTTTTACCTTCTTGTCCATGGCTCGAGAAAACTAAAAAGCAAGCATTGTAATTCTTGACCTCGAACGCGTTTTTAAACGTTTCAATAGTTTCGATAATTTGCTGTTAACCAGTATAAAAATATAAATCGAAATTTGTCGAATTAAATTCTAGTCTCAAGTTTAGAAAAAGATTTGACTTTTGCCAAAACGCGCAAGATTTAGTAAAGTTAAAAACACGTTCAGCATCACAATTAACAACTTACTAAATCCTGCGCCTTTTATCAAAAAGTCAAATCTTTTTTTAAACTTGAGAGTATACAGGGTCATGTACAGATAATTTTAAACCATTGTAAAATTTAATGATTCTTACATTTTTGGTAAGATTTTCATAAGCATTTAAATTGAATATTTCAAATCCGCTTTTTTGTAGAGCAATTTTCATTTTTATTGAGTCATTTTCGGCCCCGTCTCTTCCATCGACAATATTTATTATCAAAGCAAGTCCCTGAATTGCTGGTTTCCGATTTTTCCGTGTTTCCCTTTCAATTGCGGTAAATTTGAAATGTTTGAAGTTTATAACTTCAATTAAACTCACATTATTTTTTCCACAATTTTCATCCACCTATTTAAAAATTAATGAAATGTCTTTATAAATATTAAACAAAGGTTGTAACTGTTAATGTTTAATAATCATATTTTCATACTTTTTGAAAAATTTTAATTATCTCAGAACCATTCTCATTTTCTATTTGACTTTTTAAAATTTGGAAGACGCTTTGTGAATTTGTGGAATTTGATTTATTATAATCTTTATTCAAAGATTTGTGAATGATCATGTCATTCCATTTAGGTATGACTCTTTTTCGTGTTCCATTGTCAAACTGAACAGGTCGATCGGAAACACCAATTTGGAAGAGAAATATTTTGGGCAAATTTCTCATTTCTTCGAATTTTTCATTGTTGAATTTTTCCAAAATGTCGTCATGTATATCAAGAGAAAATTCCACAGTAATTTGAATAGTGTCTTAAAAATATTTTATTATACAAACTTGTGTTAGATTGGATTAGGATAGGATAATGTGATCATTCTTAAAAGATGGATGGCTCTAATATTATTAGAATAATAAATAAATATTATTATTTAATAAAAAATAACCAAATGACATACTTTCATTTCCTTGACTTGCCATCCCAAAAATACAGCAAGAATATTCACTGGCTTTAAACCGGTTTTTAAATTCTGTCAAAACATTACCGAATTCCTGTAAAATTAAATCTTTTATTAACCTTTTGATGGTTAAGATTACCTATACATTTTATATTTTAATGAAAATTATTTTCGGATATTTCTAATATTTTATTAATAAATTTGATGCAAAATTTACTGTTGCGTTTATTGGAAGTTCACAATTTTCATCGTTGGGATTTTTTGATAAGCATTTTGCCAAATCAAAAATATCAAAGTTTTTGCTCTTTAACATTTTCTCCAACTTTTTGATATCGTTTGTTGCTCTGATTCTATCAAATTCCATACTTCGGGGTGAAATGGCGTTTATAAAAAGACACAATCCTTTTTTATTCTGTGATGGTGAAATGTATGGCTAAAATCCAATTTTAATACAAAATTAACAATCGTGATATTTTTACGAACTATGGTTATATTAAATAAGATAAAGCAATTTATGTTTACTTTATTCTTGTATATTTTACTTTATTAATTGTAATTAGTTAAAATTAATTCCATATAAAAATCAGTTTATTGTGAAAATTGGGGAATTATTTTATTCTTGAATATTTAATACTTTTCTAAAAAGGTAGAATTAATATAAAAAAGTCATTAAATATTTACATTCTTAAAGATCTAAAGTGCTTACATTAAATTTGACTATTTTCATTTTATTGTAATCATGGAAAATGGCTTCATCCGTTTCCTCACTGGGAATTTTCATCGATTCTGTTATCATATTTTCTGTTTGGGATCCGTCAACATTGTCAACTAAAATGTTATTGAAGGAATGCACATTAATTGTTTTCAAAATCATATTTTTATTTATTATGATAAAAATAAAATTTCAAAATACCAGCATTATTTGTTGCATTTCTGGAGGTCGAGGGGCCTCCTGTGCCTTTGAGGGAAAAATCAATGTGCTATTTAACTATTTACTTTTATGCAATATTTTAGATATATGTATATAGTCATTGCAGCATACTATTGCATTGGCTGACCCTTTTTTAATTTAACTATTTCAGTTAAAAATGGCTGAAAATGTCACCATAGGTCAACAAACATGTTTGCAATTTTAGCATTAAAAATCTTAGGGGGGTTTGGATAAATCACAATGAGCTTGTTTTCAAAAAATATTTAAAAAAAGGTCCGTCAGTGGTAGGCTGCGCGGACTATACCTACTTAAAAGAAATAGCATTATATACTAGCTATACAACGAGATTTAATTAGAATCAGAAATAATTTTAATATTTTATTATTTGCATTTTCATTTATATCATTTTCATTAATATAACAATATTGATTTATTAAAGAAATACATATTACCGAGCTCGTTGATTTTTTTGAGTCTTTCTTCAATTTGCCTCGCCGGACCATGCCATTTCAATAAATTACTATTTAAAATTTCTAACAAATCTATGGCACCAACAACAGTTTTTGAATTATCAATCCAATTTCTTATTCCTTGTTGATATGCGACAAAAGGAGAAGCTTTGTCATCTTTATATTGTCCATAAATTGCTTGTTGATCAATTGCATGAAAAAATAGTTCACGCTTATAGTATTCATATTGGCCTGAAAGCTCCTCTGCTATTATACGAATTTCTTCTGAAAAATTATAGAGAAAAAATTACCGAAAATGTAGAAATTTTAATATTACATTTTTTACCTTTTACTTGGGTATATAGTAAATACATAATAATAACATAATAATTAATAAAATATGGAAATTACCGTTCGTGAGCATGTTAAAAGTTAATTATTTCTTTTAACAAAATATTTAAACAATTGAGTAAAGTCTTCGAAAATTTAGTTTGAATTAATCAATTCAATTAAGACGCAATATTTTTGAAGATCAATTTAATGTCTTGGTTGGCTGAAACTTGTTTGTACAATGTTAGTTATTGCTATTGCTAAATTGCAGATTATTTAAATGAAGTGTCTGTGAACAAAAACCAGATATATATATATATATATATATATATATAGATATGTATACCCAAGTTCCACGTCATACTCGCTACAAAACACATTGTCACCAGCATCTCAACCATACTCTATAATATTGTCTTTAAAAGATTTAGAAACATCAGAGCATCTTTAACACTATATTTTATAGACACATTGTATAATATCTATATGATTTTATTATAATATAAGTATTATTAAGTTTATATATTTTATTCAATATCCAATGTGTTATAAAAACGTTAATATCGAGTAATGAAGTTAAATTCCCATGCATCATTCGTTTACATTTATTATTAACCTCTACTTTATAAACATTTTGAGTATATGTTATATCTATGTATATTACAATTTACAATATAATGTAATGTAACATTATATTAAAGCAAGAGATAAAAAATCCGATATTGCTTAAAAATTACATATCATTAAATTAGAAGATTATCGTGGGATGTAAGTATAAGACTAATGGCTAAAAAAGGGTCGTATTGTTCACTGCTGTCTAATGTGTCACTAACACTTTCCTCTTATGATTTAAAAAAAGCGAAATATTTACAATTTTGAAGGTGCGTGTATAGGTATCGCAAGATTTAGTATTTTAGTTAAATACATTTATAGGGAACTTTTGTTCACTATAACTTAACTTACTATTTATTTCAAACACTTTCCTCCATAATTTTTAATAAAGTGAGATAGCCATTTTGAAGTTATATTAGATACCTAAAACCTTCATAAATACCACTGATAAATTTCTAGTTATCGCAGGATTAGTTATTTTACGTTATTATACATAGGCTACAGGGAAGTTTAGTACTTACAAGTGAGTAACGTCTAAATCCAGCTAATAGTTTGCAACAATTAGTGCTATGAGACTAAATACTGCCTCGGGAAGAGATGTTTAAAGAATATGTATTATATTATTATTATGTATTATTCAAATTTGGTTTTACTTTTATTCATTTAAAAGAAAAGTTTTATACCTTTTAAATATGAATATTTAATGCTTAAATTTTTATCAAAGGAAAAACATTTCGTAATAGAGATATTACGTTATTACATGTTCACCTATTAATGATATAGTGACATTTGCTTTTATTACCCTAATGGGCAATGGGCATATGACTTCACGCGTTTACGCTTGTTTTTTATTGTACATATTTTAATATAATTAAATTTTATATTTCTATTGGGTATATTAGTTATAGTTAGGTAATCATCTTTTATCATTAATACTACGTTATATTTTAAATATTATCTATGTATTTTCTATCTATTATTAATGTTAATCAATTCTATTTATTATACATATTATGAACCAACTAAATTAATTATAAGTTAAATCATTATTTTGTATCATTAAGCTATACCCACTTTAACATTTTTCGTCGATTTTTGATTTTATTACATAATTCAATAATAGTACTTCAATCATGACTAACATTAAGATTTGATATCAGAGTAATCATTGCCTTCAATCAGAAGCTCAATAGTTAATTTAGCGCGTTGGAGAAACCTTTAATGTAAAAAATCCCACAGTTTATTAAATCATAATATACATTCAAAGCATGAGAAGCTTTAAAAGAGTTCAAACATTAGGATTTGTTGTGACTTTCCACGCTACGTCACTCCACTCCTTTCTTTGCCAATTCGCATTCATTTTTATTTATTGTTTCACATTTCTTCTGCGGAACTTTTCCTTCTATTCCTCACATATTTCATATCCATATATAAATGTTATCCAGAGTTCTCTCCCCAACTGCATGACTCCGTTCATATCATTTTAACGCAGAGTTGTTTCCTTATCATTCAATTTCATATGTCAAGCTGGCATGAGCTGAAGTGTGCCCGCATTTCATTTCGCAGAATTCGAACCAACTGCAACTTGCATTCATTCAACATTACATTTTCCACACGAACTCTCAACACTCAACATTCACAAGTTGAACCAAAAGGATGGAACTCGACTTTAAGCACGTTTTGAAAAATGCACAAGAAATTCTCACACCCGAAGTTGGGAAAATTAAAGGTATTTCACAATTCATCTTTTAAATGTTTCCTTAAACAAATGGTTTAAATTATTACATTAACTTTAAAACATTGGATCATTGGCCTCTGCTGTCACTTCAAAATGTTTATTTTAAAATCTTTAAAGGTCAAATACCAGAATGGCTCAAAGGAAATTATTATAGAGTTGGTCCTGGCTATTTCGACTTCAGCGACGGCTTCTCAATGAATCATTTTTATGATGGTAATTAATGACATTAATTAGTGAGCATTAACTGTAATAAAGGGAATTAATAAAGTGATTTTTGAATGCAGGTTATGCTCTTCTGTCCAAGTTTGAAATTCTTAATGAAACTGTCGAGTTTCAACAACGGTTCTTGCAAAGCGAAACTTACCAACGTTCCGTTGCCGTAAACCGTCCGGTAATGGATTCAAAGATTATAATTCATTCTTATATTCTTTTTTTAATAATAAAACTTTAAGCTCAAAAGTCCAATGGAAGTATTTTGATTCGTTTTATATGTTTGCAGATAGCAATGGAATTTGGCACTCGAGCTTACCCAGACAAGAATAAAAACTTTTTTTCTCGGACTCTCAGCTCAATTGTAAGTTGAACTTTTATTCAATTCATTTCAATTCATTTCAATTCATTCAAATTTACTCTTTAATACAGATTAAACTAATCTGTATTTTAATATCTATTATGAGTTCATGAGTTATGTTATGCTTATTAACTTTTAACAATGTGAATTTTATATTTTTAAGATCCCAATGGACCTCTCCGATAATACAATTTGTACTGTGTTCAACTTAGGATCTGATATATTTACTTGCAATGATAGTTGCTTTGTTTGGAAATTCAATCGAAACGATTTAACTTCTGAAGAGAAATTTGACACGAACAAGTTTTGTGGTTTAAGTGGTGTGATTCCTCATACACTTGCAGGTAACGTTATTCTTCATATCACATTGTGCTAAATCTCAATAGCTCTACTTTTACTCAACATACAACTCAATTTACTGTTTTATCAATATGTCAATTATCAAACCTTATAATTTTGGGAATTTGTATAGATTCTGAAAATGTTTATTTTCTCGGATTTTCAATGATGACTGGCCTTAAATTCAGTATTGTGAAGACGCCTCACCCCAAAGAAGGCGAAAGTGCAAAAGAAGCTTTGAAGAATTCTACCATTGTTGCTTCATTTGTGGGTAATAATAATAATACATACAAATACATAAATATATCATACTATGTAAGTATATTAATATGAAAGGAAATTTGTGCTAACTTATTGATTATTGTTACAATTAAAAAATTAATTTTTTAAATCATTTGTTAAAAGGTCGTTGGGCTACAAGTATCAATTATCTTCACAGCTTTGCTATGACTGAGAATTATTTCATCCTTGTTGATCAGCCTTTATTGCTCGGGATGAAGAAACTTGCAACTTCTGCTCTTAGCGGAAAATCTCTACTTGAAATCCTCGATTGGCAGGTTATAAAATTAAAAATCAATTTTGGATTTAATTGTTAGTTAATTCACAATGCACAATACACCTATGATATTAGATAATTTAGATATGATATAATGTTTCATTAGTGTTGTTGATAACATAAAGTAGATAGATAAAACTTAACAAATAATACTTACAACTAAAAGTAAAACTGCTATTATTTTCTAATTACGTAAAAAAATAAATTACATAAATCGAATATTTGAATTTATAGGCAAATGAAAAGAATCATTTTTTCATCATTGAGAAATCCACCGGGAAGAAAATTCCATTTGAATTTGCTTCTGATGATACTTTCTTCTATTACCATTTTGTCAATTGCTACGAAGAAGAAGGACATGTGAGGCAACAAAATTTAATTTTATGATCGTTATTTTATTTAGATCGTAAAATATCATGTTTCGTATTAATTTAATGATGTTTTCAGGTTGTGATTGACATTCATACCTATTCGGATCCTTCCTATCTCCACAGCTTGGAATTGAAGAAGCTTCGGAACAACGTTCTCGGGAATTTCCAACCATCTCAAATTAAACGTTTCGTCATTCCACTTTTAACGGAAAAGGAAGGGATTTTGGATGATGTGAATCTTGTAACATTGCCAAAAACAGTGGCTTCGGCAGTCAAGCGTGGAAAAATCATCACATTGAATCCTCAGCTCCTTGACGTGAACGAGATCGAGACGACGACGATCAACCCGAATTATTATGGAAAAAAACATTCATATTTGTACTCCAACGGGAACGCGTTTTACACCAATGCTTCCAGCGCCCTTTTCAAATACAATCTCAATTCATCAGAAGTTAAGATTTGGAAGGAAGGTCAATGTATTCCTGGAGAAATCATTTTTATTCCAAATCCAAAAGGGACATGTGAAGATGACGGGATTTGTATTTCGGCCGTTACGGAAGGAGGAAAAGAGAAAAAAGGATTTCTTCTCTTTTTGGATGGAAAAACATTTGAGGAAATTGGGAGAGCGGAATTCAATTCCATTCCATTGGCATTACATGGAACTTTTCTTATGAATAAATAAATCGGTTTGGATTAATTAAATTGATTTCATTTAATAAAATATGTATACAATATATGATTCTCTTTCGTATTACATAATAGATTATTAGTAAATTAAGGAGATGCTTTATATTAACACTAATTAAATTTTAATGAATGAAGCCAAAAACATAATAATATTAATATAAATAAATGGACACTTTAAAATTAAATGAAAAATTATTAAATGAGAAATAAGGCTCAATAGAATACATTTTTTTTATTTATTTAATGATCCTTTTTATTCACATTATTATTGATGGTGACAAATAAATTTATATATTTTTATGCTTCTGGTGGATCACATGAAATAGTTGATCTAATCCAATATTTTTCTTTGGGGGCTAATCCCTCACCGTCCACAAATTGGAAGGATTCTTTTTGGGGGTCATTTGGATCGCAATCAGTTTTGTAGAATATTGTCATGCAGTATGGAACGACAGAGTTCCATCTTCCTCTTTGGACATAATCGATTCTGTTGTAAACAACCGTGTTGGGTAAATTTAAACAACCGTTTGTTTTGGTGATATGAACGCCATCATGAGTCCAGTTATGGGCTGTAATTAAATAAAATATAAATTTCTAATATATTTTTTTCGAAACATATTGTGATTGGAATATTTATTCAAATGATTATTTACCTCCGTCCTCTTTGTGATAAGTAGCTACGAATTTCACAGTTGGCCAATCTGGTTGTTTTACTATTTAATACAGTTAAATATTGCATCATTTCAACTTTATGTATACTATACAATTATTTATTATGTGTGTTTTAAACGAGATCCAATTTAATGAACAATGATTTTAGATTTAATTTCATACCTGATGGAGGTGGTGTATCTTGAATTTCATTAGCTACTTCTTCTGTTGCAGAGATGTTAATGATTGTAATTATAAATATAAATACAAAGATACTCAAATTTTTAAAATCCATTTTAACAAGAAGCCTATAAAATTTACTTTAAATAACTTAAAGTTACTATTAAGAAAATAAAGTGGTGATATACCCAATGAAATTTAGTGTAATACTCTCAAGATATTTGACGATTATTTTTTAAAAATATTAATATCCGGAAATGAATAATAAAATCATGAAAACAAAAACATTTTGTACCTCCCTTTAAATACACATAGAATATACTCATTTAGTTTCAACCTGTAAATAATTCTTAGAAAAAATACCAATTATAGGCTTTCTGAATTTATTATTACTACACTTATTAGAATAGGAGACTTTAATGCATTCATCTATCTGATATGTTACTTATAAATTTCAACAGTTCGATGCCACTAACTTTAAACTTAATTGAAAATTATATGCTAAAAATTAACCAAAAATACGAAGAATTTCATTAAATTTATATTTAAATTTTTAAATGCCTCAATTTTAAAGGAATTTAATTTTACCAATTGATGAAAAATTGTAATTTAACATTCGTTTAAATCACAATTTTTCTTCCTTTGTAAAATATGAAACAAAGATGAAAAACAATATTTTCCTTATATAAATTTATTCGTTTCATTTAATGACTTGGTTAGACTCTGAATGTCTGCTCAAATGCTTCAATATGACTTGAATCTGATTACATCATTACATTTATTAGTTATTGAACTTTTTAATTATTAGATTTAACTACAGATTTAACATCAATAATTGAATGACTGACTATTTAGGTAACTATTTAGAATATGACTTTTGAAACTTTTGAAATTACAGCATTAGTTTTTTTAAAATCAAGTTACAAGATTTAAAATGTTTAGATTTATCAAGTTTAGTTTTAGAGAGTAAACCTTAGTAAGTTTTAATTTAAGTTTAATAAATTTACTTTTAGGTAAAATTTGACTTCAGGTGGGGTTTTTTGTTCCTCATTTGGTGAGGATGTCTGGAACTTGGTTCTGAGTCTTTGATGTTTGGAGACTTCCAATGAGCGTTGGGCAAGGTTCGCGCTCAAGTCGCACAATTCGCTCCAACATGTCGTAGTTGATTTCGTCCGAGAGCACAGAGTCATTCTTGTACGCGGGATGGGAAGTGACAAAGTGACGAAGCCACGTGGCCGCTGTCACAACTTCTCCCTTGGCCCTTTTGGAAATGAGGGAGAGATATTGCTGCAAAGTGCATTGACTATCCGCGTCAACGTCCATCGAAGTCAGATAGGATTGAATGAGGGAAATCAAACCTGGAAATTCCTAAAAAATAATTAAAATTATAAAAAATCTAATTGCAAATTTTTATATTATACCTACTGTTATATGTAGATGAGTTATATTAAATTGTATTGGTTTTGATAGAGATAAATATTTCATTTGAATAATCTAATATGTAAATTTTAGAATATTTTATTATAGTTAAAATACACACCTCTTTTCCATTGATGATATCGTTGACGCTCATGAGTGAATATTCATTTGCATTCTTATCTTGGATATTGCTCCTGAACCAAAATTTCTCTTCGTGTATTGCATTACGCTTCTGGGCTTTTTTCATGTTCTCGTCAACCTAAAACAGAAAATATAAAATAGTATATTTGAAATATAAAATGTTAGCACCAAGTTTAAAATTGTTCAAAAGTTCATTTGATAGATATAGTTTTATATAAATCGAATGATGATTAAAATAATTTATTAGTGCAAACCTTTGAAATTGGTATTAGAAAAGAGAGCTTGTAAGAGAGAACCACACGCGTGAGGAGCACAATGAAGCAAACCACAGCCGCGTTCTCAAAATCCGTCAATTGAACTTCACAAGGTCGAAATTCCACGCGCCATCCAATTGAACTTTCAGGTGGTGGTGGTTTGAATCGCATCGTTTGCCAATTAGTTGATTGAATATTCTAAAGATTGAACATTTTTTAAATATCAAATAGAATGTAGAGCATTGTAGAATATCTAGAATATTGAAAATATTAATATTCATATTAAACTACGTTAAATACAAAATAAATTTGATAGCACAAATATTTAAAATTCTATTGCATTTAGAGAATAGAAAATGCGTGAAATATCAATTTATACCTCGAAATGATCTGAATCTTTCAAATTGTCCTGGTGTATTTTCTCCGAGAAAAGAGAGACGGGGTCTCTTATGAAGAGATGGGCAATGTGCTGAGCAAGCAACGGATCGATGCCACCCTTGATCAACTTATTATAATGCTCCTCTTCGTAAATGATTTTGAGGTCGTTGTACTCTTTTCCTTCTTCTGACCTTCAATTCACAAATATCAATTAGAAATCATTTTCAATTTAATATCAAATATAAGTAATAGCATATTTAAGTGGAATTAAAATACAATAATTATCTCAAATTACAAGTAACAATCAATGGAATCATATCGTGATTTAGGAATCGTTTTTCGCTCTTCGACAGTTCGACAATCAACGGAGCTTGAAATTACATTCCATCGGCAGTCAACGTCAGAAACATAACCGCGGTAGAAGGGCGTCGCAGCAGTCAAAGCTAACTAAAATTACACAACACAACAATTAGGTCCAATAATTAAATAATAACTAAGTCAATAATTTAAATCGAGGAATTGAATTTAAACCAAAATATTGAATTGTATATTATCATTACAAAGATAGGGCAAAGCGGTGTAAGATGATCGTAGAGAGTTCGAGCTTCAGAAATATTGCAGGCCTGAAAAGTAACTTGAAGACAACAGCAACCCATGCCAAATCCCATTGCATCCATGTAAATATGGTCCTCCTTTGCTCCCTCATAATCTTCTTTGAATGGAACTGCAGTGTTTACGTCTTTGAATACTAAAATCACAAAAATCAATAAAATCAGTAAAATATCCCAATTAAATTTAAAATATTAAAATTGCTGTTTTTCATATTTAAATCCTGATTTTAACAATTTAATAATATTCGATCTAATGTGCAACAAAATTAATAATGAAAATAAAAATGAAATCAGCTGATTTATTACAATCAGCCAATTTATCTGTAATTAAAGAGGGAAATTGTAACTGACTTGGTACTTGAATGTTAATTTTCTCTCCCCGACGAGATCTGATGTTGTTGGTCAAAGTTGCGAATCGCGGATGTCCTCTGAAGATCCCTTCGTCTGGGAAGAAAAATGATCTTGAGACGCTCGATGTCGGCTGAGCCTCCGCCACTGGGAATGTAAATTGCGGGCTTCCAAGTCGAGGAAAGTTTGCAATGGAGAGAACAAATTCGTCTGGTGGAAGAAGAGCTTGAGCTTCTCCACGTCTCGCCTTCATGTTCGCTTCGACAATGTTCAAATGGGCTGCCAATGCTCCATAAGGTTGACCAGGAGTTCCTTCAATCATGTAAGAACCATATTCGGGGCGCCAGAGAGATTTCACAGTGCTAATTGTAATATCAAATTATTCATTGATTGATTATCTAATAAATCTTAATTAATTGATTAATTATCTAATTAATATTATTTCATTGATTAATTATTAATATTAAGTCTATTTTATGTTAAAGTTAAGTTAAAGTTAATTTACTCAGGATTGTCCACTTCAGGTTGTCTGAGAATCGGCAAAAGTTCCGTGGCTCTGAGAGAAATTTGAGCTTTTTTATTTTCTCTGTCGAATCTTACGATGATGTACTCGACCTCGTCGCCCCATTTTAAAGAGTCTCCTTCACGATTCCGGAGCTTTTCGTATAAATTGATAAACTGCTCAATTCCATTCGTCTTGACATGGCTGGCCCATTTCTTCGTTTCGTCCCATGACAGCGGTGACCCTTCCGACAGTAAACCCATGATGATTCAATTCTAAAACAATCAATAATGACAATTTCAATACTTGCTAAATTCCCCAAAGGATAAAAAATACTAAGGATCAATATTGATCGGATTAAAAGATCGATTCAACCCTAAGAGCAAACTAAATTTTTAATTAGATCTAATGGAAAACAATTGTTCAATTATGAATTTGAATTTTTAATGACGTTGATTGGAATACGTGGGATAATCCGATATTAAATTGATAAATTGGGTATAAATAAGGAAATGATTATATAAATAAGGAAATGAATTAAATGTAAATGGTTTAAACCGAGTTACCGTTTAAGAGCGAATGTTATATTTGACCGTGAAGCTCCGATGAAAAGAGATGATTAAAAGGAGTGTTTTGGGATGTTTGGGATATGATAAGGAGAAAAAGGAGGCCAGTTGTGTCCTTGCGGTTAAAAATAATGAATGGGTTCGAGGAAATCTCTCATTTTATTATGCAACGTCTCCTCATACACCCTGGACAATTCCTTTACGTTTAATATTATATTTAATGGTGATATTTACAACCTACTTAAATACTAAACCTATCAATTTATCAATAAATATCAACTTACACACAATTTATTTTGAGATTCCCTCGACTCAATCGCACCAACTATCCTGATTACAACTTGGACAATTTTTCTCATTTTCTCCTTTTATTTTTTAATCCGTTTTTTGGAGGAATTATTTGGGAATTACTCACTCAAGAAACTATTTTTTTAAAATTATGTTTACGACTGAGGTTGGCCGAAAGCAATCTGTGTTTGTCCTGTGACCTGTATTTATATGTTATAACATGACATAAAGGTCGTTTTGTAAACATTTAAACTAGAAAGTTAGTTATTGAGTTCCCGCGTTTTAGAACATCATTTAGTTAGCCATAATTTTAATCCATCACAATTAAAGCAAATGATATACACTAAATAATGCTCTAAAAGCGGGTTAAATTGATAATTATAATAATTAATAATCTGTGAAGCAATGTTAATTTTTCTATCTTCAACTCACTATTAGGGAGTCTCCATGGATGTCATGGTGCTCAATATGGTGAAATTTCATGGAGTTCACCATGGAAAAACGTTCCATGGTTAAAGAAAAATATTCATGGTATTTATTCCACTCACCATGGATATTTTTCTATGTTAGTATGTCACCATGGAAAATCCATGGTTCACCATGGTGTGCCCAACTGGGAAACGCTAGCTCGTATACGAAACTTAACCTTTGATCTTTGATCTTAATTCTTTGAGGAAATACGGTAATAAATATTGATTCAGGCAACCTTAAATTTATTTCAGGCAACCAAATTTAATAAAAAGAGAAAATATTATATTATTTAATTATGCATTGTTTTACATAAAATGAATTAATGATTATTTAGTATGTAATTATTGTAATTCAATGGCAAAACATTGAACTTTATTTGCAAATAACAATAATGTTATATTATGTACTAGCAGTAAAGATTAAACCATTCCCGAATAATAATAATAATTAAATTAGTGATTTTAATAAATAATAAATACATTAAATTAACAAAAACATGATATAAAGTTAATAAAGGTTGTACTTCCTTCAAATTAAAATTTACATATTTGTGAATCTTTTCACTTCATATCATGTCTACAATATACATTCATATAAATAGTATTAAAAATATTGATTTAGTTAGATAAGCGTGCAGGTCTGGCGATCATTAATTGGGTCTGAGATAATTTCAACAAAATCCTGACATTTGAATTCTGCATTCTTAATAACAGTAAAGCAATCGTTAAATGCCCTTTTTGCAATCGAGAACTTTTCTGATCCAAGTTGTTTCCATTCAATCGGATGTTGTGGAACTTCCAACTTAAAGATGTGATTTTTAACGTCTTCTTTAAATGGAATAATCTCATTGCATTCCCCACACTTAAAAATTCCTTTGCTTAATTCCACATGCTTTTTTCTGTAAAGTAATTATATCATGAATTAAAAAACTAAAAATTGAACTTCATAATTACTCTAGTACTAATAAGTATAATAAAATTAGTTTAATACTTATAATTATTATAGTAATTAATTAATTATGTCATAGATTACATTCCGTGCTCAAGTAGATCCTTCCGGCCTTTTCCGTTAAAGTCGCAACAATAGCAAGGCCAATACGAGTTTCCTTCAAACAATGCCAAATCATTGTGGATGTCTTCGTGATATTGAATAAAAGACTCAATTGACTTGAACAAGTCACATCCTTTATCTCCATCATCGATAAGTTCAAATTGAGTTGGAGAGTTTTGATCTTCGATAATTTGAATTTCATCTGTCAATTTTGGTCTTTTAGCCGGAGGTTGAGCAGTTTGGTCATTTCTTGTTTTCTTGTTTTTAGAATGCGTACTTGGTTTCATTTCTTGGTCTGGTGTTTGTGGGACTGTGTAAACTTCTTGAACATGTCGTGTGTATTTCTTAAAGTATTCAACCCTCAGCTTTTTCTTATCATAAGCATTGAATAGGAATCGATAAATCTTGGCTTCGTTGTCTTTCTCTTCTGGGATTGCAACCGTGTTGATAAAATCCCAAACCTATAAATATAAACAATAAGGTAAGTCGTAAGTACCAAGATAATTAAAGGAGCAATGTACGCCCTTAAAAATTGTTTATTTTTACTTAAGGTTAATGTTTTTAAAACTTATTTTTAACTACATTGTTGAATGTTGGAAAATATTGATAGAGTATTATGTATTTAAATGCTTACCTCTGAAATTGTGTCCATTTCTGGTAAAATGCCATGTTTTTTGAAAGCATCGATTTTGAAAAACAATTCAACGTTTTTCTCAATTGATGGGATAGCAAGTTTCTTTAAGATCTCAATATTGTCTTCAGTGATTGAGATTAATTTTAAGTCAATGTCCGTTTGATTGTAGAAGAATCTAAAGACATCAAAATCAAAACGAAAAATGTTTAAAAATACATTATATAAGTTCTACCAATATGAATTACTGATAGATGCTATATTATTACACATTATGTTTATGATTAAATAAATGGTTATTGGCCTTATTGGTAATAAAGTCTTAAAATAATTGTAGAGTAATTTCATATATTGAAAGTTAAATTACCTAACAATTCCCTCAATATCAGAGCCGTTAAATTGAGGATAAACGAAAACTTTCTTTGTTGGACTGGGGGTCAATTGTTGTTCAAAGAATTTTGACTTGGAAGAAAGAATATTTCGATGAGCCTTGACTTCCTCACCATCATGTCCAATTAAAGTAATGTCACAGAAGAGCCCATTCCTAAAAATTATAAAATATTATGGCTTTGTACTTTGTACAGGGAGGGCCATAAGTAACGCACGATTTTACGTATTCACGGTTATCTAATCGTGCGTTACTTATGGCCCTCCATGTACATAGAGATACTTATAAATATGAGGACGAAACTCGTTTTTAATAAATAATTAAAACCACATGCTTTATCTACTCTACTCTATTAATTGTCAAAAATAAAAAAAACTTACCTTCTTTGAATCTCAAAGGAATTCCAAACAGATTGGTCATCCATTTTGTTTTATAACAACACAATAATAACAATTATGTAAGTATTTAGTCTTTCTTCTCATTCAGTTTAAATTATGTATGATATTGATATTGGACTTTTAAAATGACACGAATTAACATGTGTGTTTAAATTATAAAATAAAAGATAGTGAATATAATAAGTATGTGTAGTAATAAGCGTGTGTAGTAAAAGGTAAATCGACTTAAATTGTGTGCTTGTGAAATTCAAACTTGTGTTATTCTATCGGACCCAGACACAATAACTACTGGAAATTGTTGTTTGCTTGAGGCTTTTAAATGAATACCGAAGTAATATGTATACCATTTATTGAGTTATATTTTATAGTCTTTGTAGTAGTTGTTTACATGAATGTTAGTATGGTTATAGTCATATGGTTCTTATTCCGTCAGGGATCAGGATTATGAAAACTAAAATAATATCAACTTTGACTATTTCCCACTATAGTCAACACTAACAAATTAGGACAAAAATAACGATTAAATTAACTTTACATTTAATATCCATATACATTTACAAATTCTACACTGCCCGGTAGAACCTTAATATTTTGACAATATTAACTTTGATATGTTTGATACGCGATTAACAGCAATGCATTAGACAGCAATACATATCATATTTGTTATTATAAGTATGTAATAATATACTTATATATGTTACATAAGTATTATTTATTTTAATCACATTCTTTTAAAGGCTCAAGCTTCATTTCGGTTAATGGAATTTGCAATAAGATTTTTATAAAATAGATATTTAGATTATAAAATTATAGGTTTCCCAATTGCATGGATCAAATTCAAATATAACAATTCAGAAAATTCTCAAATAATTTGGATTTGAGAAATTCAAATTAAATTCAATGTCATTATTATATACATTAATTTGATGTATGTGCACTATCACAATGATGATGGTAATAATTCTGTAAATCGCTTGAAAAATAAAAGGCAAAACTTCTAATTGCATAATCTCCATGTCTGGGTTCAAAAATTGTATCTTCATAAAATAGTTGAATGCGGATAAAAAGCCGAACAAAAGAAAACTGCTCATCACAAAAATCCATCGATATAATTTTCTTGTGTTTCTCTAAAATTGAAGAAAGGTATGTTATTCAACATTAATGTTACATTATAAAAAATTATGATAATCATACTTAAAATCAAAAAAAGTATTTATTATTTCAATATTAATTTATAAATCTCACTTCTTTATTGCTATCAATCAAGAACTTTTTAGTGAACCAAGCAAGCAACCCACAGAAAACTGTAATTTCAAAATTAGCTGTTCATATCCTATAAATATCGGTTCATATACTGAAACTTAATAAATTATGATTTTATAAATGTGTTGATTCAAAAAATAATTGGATTAATTACAGATGGTTATTAAATAAAATGCAATTAAAATTATAATTGCAGTTTCCGTTGAAGTTCCAACAATACCAAATCCGCTTTTTAAGGTTTTTTCTGGGGTTTGCGAACAAAAATTGAAAATTCCGAACCCTACGAGGTAAAGCGCAATTACCAAATAAGTCATCTGAAATATTAAATAAAAGTAAAAAATATATTATTTTTGGTTCGATTAAAAATTTTGTTTTGACAAACGGAATTTTATTGGTTTACCATGTCTAAATATCCTATGATATTAACCACTCTTGTGCTTGAGATTTTGAAATTCATTCTTGTGCTCGAAATTGAATATAATTTATAACGTGAAGTATTTTTATTTATTATGTATCACCACTGCCATATGTAAGATGATCCTATATTTCGTCATTATGTAAGATGTTCCTATAGATGAAATATATGGTTTGGCTATTAAGCACCAATGTGTATTACCAAAATAATAATTTTATCAATAACATTATAATAAGATAATAAGTTTAGTATTGGCATTGGTATTTTGATATGCAGTTGACATATGATATAATTATATTAACTACATATGTAATATATTCTATCTGTTTTGTTATCAAGTTATCATATAAGAATATATAAATATATAATTTGTCATATGCTAGATATTCATATCATATTACTACATAGTTAGGTACATAATATACCTACCTACTACCTAGTATATACTATGGTTGCTTCAAGAACTAACTAAGAAGCAAACACCAAGGGTTTAGTTTTACACATTATACGAATTAATTTAAATCTTAGCCCACATTGCTATTATTTTTTAATATTTCAACTAATTTATAAAAAAAGAAGATTAAATAACTTACATAAATTTATATGTAGTACAGATATGTATGCACTTTAAAAAGAATTTATGAATATGGATATATGGAAGTTGTAGAAGAAATGTGAGTTGAAATTAATGACTTTTGATCTTCACAGGGCATCTTCATAACAGCCGACATCCGACAAATAAATTCAAAACTGTCCGACGTTTAGAGTATCCGAAATTCGACATTTTACATTACATAGCCTATCTTACCTTCATAGTAAACGTTATTCAAAACATCCGACAAGCGACAATTCTTCATAATATCAGACAATTTCATCCGACATCCCAAAATTCA
>JAQGBZ010000390.1:0-55903 GCA_034687125.1 Neelides folsomi
TGTTGATTATTTTTCTCTTTGTCTTTTCTTGTTTTACGAAAGATAATTAATTACATCTTTATCCTTAATTAAAACAAATTAAATATATTTAAATATTCTGATAATTTAAGCTCTTTATACTAGATTTAGAGTAATAAAGTAGTTAAAATAGAACTATCACTAAAACAAATTCAGAACAAGAATAATTTTAAAAAAGGAAGAATATTCAGTAAGTGTTCTAATGCATTAAAATTTGAACAACTATTCCTTTAACATTGCATTTTATAAATATTGAGAAAATTATTTAATTATACCGTTACTAACGCTGAATTTAAAATAATTTTTGCGAGATATCCGTATTCTCCTCTAAAGGTTCAATATATATAATATAAATTTTATATAATTTTTAATACATTTACTGTAAAAGGGAAAGTGAATGAAAGAAGATAATTTAAAAATTAAAAGCGGAAATGGTTGGATAGGGAAGGAAAAAAGCGGACAAGATTTCCCCCAAAATTTTAGATCAATATGGTAGCGGAGAAAGAAAGGGTATTGAGGTATAGGAGAAGTTGAAGTGTTTTGGGTATTTCTCCCCTGGTGGGTTGAGTGGAATGTGGTGAGTAATTTAAGAGCCGGGATCGATGTCTCTTCCTTCGGCTATCTCCTTCTATTATATGTATTTCAAATAGTCCTCTACTATGGTGGAAGTGGAGCTGTGAATGCCTGGAGAAGAAATCAACTTTGTAATTTCAGCCCATCTCCTTCAAGGATTTCATTAAATGGGAACGGGGAAAACCTTCGACCCTCAATTACTCTCGGGGTGTTCTCGAGCAATTAACAATGCTTTACGTCTGTTATTGCTTGAGAATACACGTGATCAATTGAGATCTTCACCAAGGCTCCTCAACTTCAACTTCTTCCAATTCATCTCCTCAGCTTACAATGAAACACGAAGGTATTAAATATTAATCTATGATTTAATATAAAACTCAAATTCAGTGTATTTCTCCATAAAGATAATTCCAAATACTTACTTATGATACGAAATATGCATATTTTATTTACATAAAGACTTTAAGTTTTATTGTTGTAATATTCATCATAATATCAGTATACAGTACTATCAGTACTGTTGATTTATTTTAAGTTATATAAAAGAATAAGTTTATATCTAAGTACTTTAGCTATACTTTACATACTCATACTATTACAAAAATTGTGAGAGCGTTTTACTATATTATTTATATGATACGAAAACAGAATGTTTAAATCCCCATCAGATTCACTTTCAATTCATTAAAATATTCTAAATATGATGTATAGGACTGTGTATGTAGTTATAGGATAAATATGTAGTCTTTTAATAAGATTAAAATATTAGGAGCATTAAATTGAGTAGATGAGAATATTTAGGAAGTTTGTGAAATGTATTCTCTGTAAGTATATTAGAGAGCGAGTGCCGCAGCAGTAGCAGCAACGATGCGAGGGAGGTAAACAAAAGGATGAAAATTTGATATTGTTAGAGCGGAAGAACTGCCTTATTTTCCTCCCTAAAAATGGAAAGATGGAGAGGAGAAAAATCCATATCGGTGGTTTGTTTAGGAGATTTGAGGATTTCAGGGGTTTAAATCCTGAAGGGAAATTGAAGCTTCGAGACGCGACTCGCCTTTGTTTTCATCCTCCCTACTTCTGGGCATTTGTGTAATCTTAATGGAAAGAGGAGTGATAAAACAGAAGACCCGTCAACCCCATACACTCACCTTCCCCAGGTAACCAATTCCGAACCACCAGGTTCACTCAGTTCATTAAACAAACCACCCAAACCACTACGAGAAAACCATCATTTTAATATCTTACACTCAATGAGCACTTTTTCCATGTTTCTTCCAATGTCATGTAAAAATTTCATAAGCCTAGAAGACTTTTTTTTACAAAATTGAAGCAAGAAATATTTGGCTGATCAAACCTGTGTTTTCTTTTGATGTAATGAAAATTCTGTCTTTTTTAATTCTTCGAATACACATTTTGTATATGTTACAGAAACATCCGCATCTCTGCTTTGTATTTCATCAAGGTTTATCATTTTAAGGCGATCAAGTTATTCCCGCAAACCTTTGAGGAAGATGAATTGGAGAGAATTGAAAAATGACAAGAAATTGACGAGTCGCTTTCATCTCTTCTTTTATTATTTCGATTTCTCTTTTGAAAGTTATGATTTAGAAAAACTAAAAATTATAAATCTGGAAACCTTTTGGGATTTTAGCTTTAGCAATGAAATGGCTTGAAAGTTAATGAATTTTTATTCGGAAAGGCTACTACCAGTATTAAGTAAGTATAATTTAATTAATAATAAGTACGTACATTTGCGTATATTATAGTAAAAATTTGAAAAACGTACTTTAAAAAAGTATTAAATAGTATTTACATATATTGTATTATCAATAATGTTTATTTTATAAGAGAAAAATATATTAATATTTGGAATGAAATTTATACGATATAAGTTCAAGTTTTAGCATTCGGTTTGATCTGACTGAGAATAAACCGAGGAAGAACGATTGGTGAATGGGAAGAGGTGAATAATTGAAGTCGGGTTTTATAAATCTTAACACGGCCATTACATCTCATTAAAACACAATGTGGATGGAATTTGGATTGTAAAGGCCAAAGGGAGAGAATGAAAGCTGAGTGTCGAGTTGACGTGATTTCCTAATTAGTGTTTATTGGAAAACCTTTTCTTTCATCATCCGCTTTGGATGTTAGTTAAAACCCTGTTCATTGACTCTCTTTCGTCCCTCAACATATTCAGATGGGATTTTGGTTTAAAAAGGACCAGAGCGTTCATTAAGACCAGACGTTGAATTAATCCGCTTCCCTTTCCCCTCCTTCGACTTCAAGGAACCGAGCGAATCCTTGAAATTCTATTCGTCTGCTCCACCGAACTTCCTAATAAGAATTTCATCTCTCAATAAATGTTTAATTGAACTTTCTCCGCTCGAGTGGGAATCAGGAGTTGGGTCATCTCCACTTCAAAATGGATCTTAATTTCTTAAACATTGAATCTCCTCTCTTCACTTCACACTTCATCTCACTTGGCACATCTTCCCTCCCACGCCTCCTTTCATCTCCTCCGCACTCTTTCCAATCACCATTTTAAGTATAAAACCCCTCTCGGATATAATTGGCATTTATTATGGACAATTTCTTATTAAATATGTATTACCATTATCATTAAAAAAACATTAAATTGCTAAATATTTAATAATTTTATACCAACTTAAATAAACTTTGTACTTAAATTTAATATACAATAGTATATTACAATATACCTACTATAAATGTATTTTCTGTATACCAAGGTATACAAGTATACCTAAATGGATGTGAACTAATGGTAGATTGGGCAATGATTGAAATTTTTAGATGATGCTAGAGAAGTTGCAAGAGTTTGAAGATGTATTAAACAAAGGACATCGAGGGTCATTTTAGTTGGACGAGATGAAAGAAGTTGGTTTGATTGTGCGGGTTGGTGTGTGCTTGCCGTGGTCAGATTTCATTACACTTTCCTCTTCGCTCTGGATTAATTCGAGAGAGCAATAAAAGAGAGAAGTGAAAATATTTGGCTCGCGAAGGATTTGTGATGAGAGCCTCAATGAGAACCGCCGTCTCCATACCTTGCCGTTATTTCCACTTTCCTCCAGCGTGACTTCTCCGGGGGTCAACAAATTAATTCCTCAAATCACATCAAAGAATTTCACACCATACAAACTCATTTCCTTCAATGGCTTCAACTCTTCACATCTATCACTCGCTTCACATGCACGACGTACTTCTTTCAACTCTATTGTGTTGAGGGAATATTATTGATCTGGTTATTTGCTTGGTTAGTTAATTATAAATTGTTAGTACTCAATACACATAATATGCTACATACAAATACAACACTTGTTCTTATTATACAGTTGAAATTTGAAAAGTTAATTTTAATAGTTATATTGTACAGATAGTTATATTAGTCAGTCGCTCAAGAGTCGTTCTAGTTGTAGTTAACGAATATCAAAGCTAAATCCCATAAAGAAAAATTGCTCATCTCTTTGGAAAACTTTTAATTACACGTAAAGGGGATCTCCAAATGAGTTTGATGGGGTGGAGATGAGAAGATTTCTCTAATAAAGGGAAATGTTCGTCCTTTTAATTCGCAAACAGCTCGAGGAGCAGATAAAAGTGGATTTAATTAACTTCTTCTCAGTTCATTTCTTCTTTAGCTATTCAACCTCGCCATCCAAAATGTCAAGCACAGTCTAAATGTCACTATCAAAGTCAAAAGGGATTGTCAAAATTGTTTAACCCCAAACTACGCACAATTATTGAATTTCCTTCATTGGATAATTCTTTCATTGACCATGAGTATAAAGGTTCAACAATTTTCAAAAGTAGAATTAGGTTCTATTGTATTATCAAAACAGTAAAATATTAATTAATAAAATATTAAAATTATTAGTTAAATATGACCAAATAATGGGATGCGGATTGGGAGAATATTGAATATTAGATAGAATGGAAAGACGATGAGTTGAG
Organism: Neelides folsomi; assembly: GCA_034687125.1. Classification (NCBI taxonomy): domain Eukaryota; kingdom Metazoa; phylum Arthropoda; class Collembola; order Neelipleona; family Neelidae; genus Neelides; species Neelides folsomi. Next base: position 4,558 of record JAQGBZ010000390.1, read on the forward strand.
TCGTGGGAGTTGAAGGAGATTTGAATTGACACTCTTTTAAAACTCCCCTTTCATGAAACAATTTGAGAATGTAAATTGTTGAATAAGTAATGAGACAATGATTTGAGAATATTAGGTTGAAGAAGTCAATAAAGTGAATTAGCTTTTCCCCCTCGGCCCCCCTTAATCGAGTTGACATGAGGGAAAAATGGGGAAGTGTTGGAAGAAAAATGCAAATCCTCCTCCCGAGACAGATTCTCATTAAAAGGAAAGAAGGTCTTTTCTTCCGCACCAAGACCCACCATGGGTCCATCTTCGTCATCATCACCATTCAAAACCCCATAGTTACTTCCTCCGCTCCTCATATTGAAATTCCACTTTCTGCCTTGCAAATTCAATTTTTATAGAAAAAACCTCATTTCCTTTCCAAATTACATTTCCTATCCTTCTCCCACTTTACAACCTCAATACATTGGAGGAATACAAAGTTGATCACATTATATTTTGGAGTCTAATTATTTTTATGCTGTTAAATTTATTGAATTAACCAGGAATTATTTATGGATTACAAGGTATGTAGTTTAATATAAAAATTTAAACTAAATAAAAACAATAACATAAAATCACTATCGGTATATGAATCTTGCAATAAATGTATTTGAATCATGTAAAATAACAATTGTGTATCATTTGAATCCGTGCTTATAAATATTTCTAAAATGACATAATAATACAGTATTGTTTATGTAGAGTATAAATTATATTAGCACAAATATATCCTTGTGCTTCAAATGAGCAATATATTATTTTCCGGAACTTCACTTGCATACGGGTTTGTAATGCTTTTGGAAACCCGGAAAATATATTACTAATTCGATTACACAATAAGTATGAACAGGAAAATATTATACACAGTTCAACTGAACAGACAAATCAAAATCGTCGACATTTCGGGGATTCTGTCTGGCTTAACTTGGATTATTCTCAACATAAAGAAGAATCGGAATGGGATGAAGGAGAAATTACCCCCGCAGGAGAACCTCCAAATCTGCCGTCAAGGCACAATTCAAAGTATGGAATTAAACAACTCGAACCACTCGAAAGTCCAGAACTTCCAGCTACAAATTCAAAACATAAAGTAATTACATCAAATTCATTGTTAATTAATACAAAATACATATTTCTCCACATGAGAGTCAATGGTATGCCTTTATAAAATATCTAAATGTACCTACACAGATACAATACAGATACAACTAAGATACTTATATTACATTAAGATCTTGCCTAAGACCTTGCCTATTACTTAAATATTATTATAAATATAAACCTAAAGTTAAGTGTCTCATCGAAGACATCGATTGAAGTCCAGTATAATAGATGGATTAGTTGTAAGATGTTTTTATTGTGTTTGCTATAGCTTCTAAGAAATGTATCCTTTGTTGGTTGGTACAGAAGAAATGGAAGTTTAGTGATTTCAAGAATGATCCGGAAGTGCATCCGTTTGACAATCTTCCACCTGAGTCCGACATCGAGTCTGAGGAGGAAACAAAGGAACAAAGCATAGCCAGGAAGTTGCGTCGAAAGATGATCGCACTTAACATTTTTCTAGCCGTCTTCGCTTTCCTCCTCGTCCTCCTTTGTTCTTTCCTTCCGATCGGGATCCTTCTTGTACTCAAGGCTTATTGAATTTACCTTTCACGTCTTTCAATCTCACAACTCACAAGTTATTATGTATGTTACATGTATGTATATTACACTTATGTATTTACAATGTGGTGATTTTTTGTGGATTAAATAATAATTTTAATTAATTTTTCTTTATTTAATCTCACTTTTAATTATTGTTTATTATGTATAAACCTAATCAAACACACTTTTAGAAGAATAATGGGGAAAATATAAGTTAAATTATCATAGTAGCCTCTCAGTAATATAGAGTAAAATCAGGTGGAATAAAATTAGGAATTCTAGGGGAAAGGTTCGAGGTCCTTTGCAGGGATTTGCTAGTTGATCATCTTCAGTTTGACACCAATCTTTCATAATTGTCAACAACATGTCCTTTTCCATCATGGAGGATTCAAGCTTGGTGAATGCTCGAGTGCATTTGCATCCCTCTGATTGTGAACAGTAAAGTTGCTTATTTCTTAAGTTACACATCCTGGAAACGTTTTGTTTCGGCAACCTGCTCAAGCACATTGCATCACAATTCTCACGAGGATGTTCTCTGATGATCGTTGTAATTCTATTCACACATGTTGTGTGGATCGGTGAGCAAGGAGATCCAAAGTCGAGATTGGTCGTATCGTTTGAATTTCTTTTTGATGTACGTTTCCCGTCCCTGCCTGTGGTTTTCAATTTTAAAAATGATAGATCCTCTCGGTCATTAAAGATGGAAGCGATTGAGAAAAATAAAATGACAAATTTTCTAACAGCCACAGCCATTTTCAATTCTATGTAATTAGTATAAATAAATGATTAAAATACAGATAAATACGATCGACTCGGATCTTCTTATCGAAATCTTACTATCTGAAAATTTTTTTTATTTGCGTACATAACAGTACAGTTATTAGCCATGTATCCTACATTAGTATTCATATATCCATTACCAGCATCCGGCTCTTCCGTTAATGATGACTGTTCTTGACTTCTTAATGAGTGAAACCCGAATCTTTAGTTGTGATCATCATTTTAGTGAACATTGTAATGGTATTGAATAGAGTATAAGTAATAAGCTATAAAAACCTTAGAAATTCATTGTCGTTGTATAATCTTGGATGTATTATTATTATGTAGGATTTTTACTTTCACTTACAGTTTACAGCTTTACAGTCTTAAATTACAAAATCGCAATGAGGTAAAAGATACGATTGTTTTAAAATAAGTGTTAAAACAAGTCCTAAATTTGGATAACTTTAAAAACTGATGAAATGGTAAAAAGTAAAAATTATTTATTTTCATTTCTATTTAATTTATTGCTTAACAATACACAATACAAATACCGCTATACTATTATTATAATGCAAATTGTTTACTGCTTGCTTTGTAAAAACCATAAAATGCAAATAGGATAATATACACATTAAATGTTTTTATAAAGATGTACTATATATATTTATAATACAATATTCACGTAGTGTTACAATTTGATTTCTTTATTAAACAAAAAATTATTTTACTTTAAAGGATGGTCATCGGAAGAAGTCTCGTAAATCTACAAACTTAGAATTACACAATGTAAGCAATCATACATACGATTTGTAGTGATTAAGGCACAGATATTTAATATGAAATGTATTGACTCCTTTAATTTAAAAAATATTTTAACTATTCTAAGGACATTCATCGGAATCAGTCCAGATCCATCTTTAAAAGCCCATCATCATCATCATGATGTAAAGTTATAATTTTGTATAATGTTATAAAACAAATAATATATTTTAGTGTTCACTGGTATTTTTGTTCTCAATTAATTGCTCAAAAAATTGCTCAATATTTATAAAAAAACAATCTTTGGAGTGAATGTGATTAATTGTGAATGGTTAATAAAAGGCTTCTGAAGATCCTAACACTGACTATGAGAGCAAAACTGAAGAAGAGTCAAAAGAGTCTGAAGTGATTGTGAGCAGTGCAGAAGTTCCTAAAGATAGCTCCCATCCACATCCAACAGAGTCGACTACAACAACCGAACCCACTCAAGTTTCCAATTCAGAATTAAATATTGATGAAGAGGAAAAGCAAGAAGAGACAAAGAGAAAATCGAGTGAGACCAAACATGTCGGGCTGAAAGTTTGTGGTGTTTTCGCCATTTTTCTCTTACTGATCATCCTTCCTTTTGTTTATCATTTTTTAATCCACCAGACACTTTTCCCTATTCCAAAAAAGAAACCTCCAATATATTATTAATCGCATACTAATCCCTTATACCTTTAATATAATTTACTTTTACAATTACAGTTAATATCTTAAGAAAATGGGTTTTAAAGCTGAGTAATGCTTGTGAATAATAAAATGTTTGTTGAATCTTCATCTCTTTACTGTAATAGGTGTACCTAATAATAATTGCAACTTTATAAATATTTTTGCGCGGGATAGAAAATTCTCCATCAGTAATGAGATAATAATTGAGAGGTCAAAAATGACATTTTAAGCCATTCTTTCCAGATGTGGGACTTTGAATTTGATTGGACAAGAGTGAATTGAAACGTGAAGAATTTGATGAGGTCGAATTGAGTTTCGGGTTGATAGACGGGCGAATTTAAATGGGATTAAAAAGGGGAAGGTTGATTGAGCGTGGGAGATTTCATTGGCGTCTCCCCTCATTTGCACTTAAATGAGACGAGGATGGTTTGTTATTCTGACCTCCTCTGCGAGGAGATTAAGACACACTCATTTATTCCGCCATCACCTTCACCCTCCCAGAAAACTTCCCTGTCTCACCAGGAAGGAAATGGAGGAATGGTGTAAAGTGGAGATGTGCCTTCCTCGTAGATTAAATTCCCAATTTAAGGCAGAGAGGGGTGAGTTGGAGATTTAAGGACACATTTCACCCTCAAATCCTCCTCACATTCACTTTCAATAGAGAGAAACTCATTTGTTTTCATTACCACGTCTTTCACTATGGATTTGGTCTCTTTCTCCTTTCTCGATCATGCTCTGCAAACATCTCACCTACATCATATAACTCTTTCCTTTCTCTATCAATATCATTCAATTCTAATTTCAATTATAATCTAAATCTAATCTACCAATAATGATTCATCCATTCATCATTGGTAGAAATATTTTAATTAATTTTATTTTAATCAAGCTTTTACTACTAATATGTACATACTAATTGTATATACAGAATAAAATACAGATACAAAGAATATGGTACAAAATGATGCAGAGAAATAAAATTTTAATTGTGATTAACTAAATAATTTTGATCAAAATTGAGTAAATATGAGAATGGGAAAAAATAGTTCCATCGGGGGTAATGAATTTTATTAGGGGGTATTAAGCCCCTCATGGTCCTATGAGGGAGAGAATCAATTACGTTCATCGTACTCGGCTCTTCCTAATGACCGTCCACTTCTTCATCAAAGACTTACAGTTTATATTTGGTTTATATGAAGTCAAGCTGTGAAGCCCGCTTCGTCCCATCGACCCTCTCGCCCTTTTTTATAAATATACGTTGGAGGAACGGGAGAAGGAAGTTTGACGAAACCGTGGGATGTCGTCGGAAATGGATACAATTACGCTTGAGAGTGAAAAGAGGGAAAGTTAGGAGCGGATTAAATATCATAAATGATGCATTGCTATTCCTATAATACTTCCATGATTTAATGCCCATAATTTTCCACCAATTTGATATACCGTTAAAGTATCAAATACAAATGGAGATATTTAATATAAATGGGCTCTGTACAGATATGTCTCTATATGTACGAGATATAACAGTATATCATTATATGGTACATTATATCGTAGTTATACAATTTCCTTACATTTAACCCCAAATCTCCCCTTAACCCCTAATTATGTGAATACATTTAGACAGGAATGAAAAATAGGCATGGAGTGAAAATAAGGTTTTTTTCAGCTGAGGATTCAAAGACATTAGGAGGATTTAAAAGTGATTAGATTTTCTTTCTTTGCCATCTTGAGCCCAAGTGGGTTGTAAAGTCAGGACCGTCATATTGGAAGAGGAGGGAAAAGACGATCACCGGGGGATGAGAGATAAGGTGGGGAATTCTCCCCTCTTCCTAATTTAATTTCCTCTATTGGGGGGATGGATGAGGTTTCAGGGGGGCTTTTGAAGACCAGTTCCAACTGCACCCTTGTGCCTCTTTCCTCACCTTTAATTATCGAAAAGTGAGGCGGAAATTACCCCACTTCTCCTCCCACATACATATTACACTCATACCATACGGATCATACCATACATGTTGGAGTAAAATGTCTTTGCAATTTGAGTTCGTTTAGGTTTATAGCATTAGCTTTAAAGGTTCTACGAATCAGGAAAGAGATCCAAAGGTGGACGCAATTTCGTCCAGAGGTTTTATATGGAGGGAGAATTGGTGGGAGATACGAGGAGAGCCGGTTGGGTCAACAGACTTTTAATTTCGACCCGAGTGTCCAGAAGAGATCGATTGGGTCCACAAAGAGGAAATTGAATATTTTACCCACCTTATCTCTCCAACACCTTCAACACCTTCGACGTCAAACCTCGAAATTTCATTCTCTTCCCTTTAACCTTTTACTCATTACTCATACGGATCAGCTCCATGCAAGCAAATTGCATTTGGTGTTCAACACTCTCCCTCCTATCATTTCAATGAATAAATCAATATTAAGCTTAAAGGTCCAAATTGATACCAACAAAATATTCCCATTCTTTATTTTAAATTTTGAATGTAAATGAGAATTAATGTTGTCATTAATAAAGATTTTAGGAACCAAAATCTTCTTGGTTGTAGTTTTTGAGTTTGGATTTAAGCTAAAATTCTGGTTGAGAGTGAAAATGCTCAAGCTCAAGATACAAGACCCAACTGGATGTCTTACTGTCTTATTTAATAGCGTTTTAAATTAAATGTAATTAATCGCGAATTAAAAGTTTATTAAAAAGGCTGGGAAGAGAGCGGAGGGTACGGCATGAACTTCGTGGATTTGAGAGAGCGTCAGGAGGCATTTGGAGTCATTTAATTAGGATGGATCCGTTAATTGGATTACACTCACTTCCTTTAATTAACATTTCTCATCTCTCTTCTCCTGAAAGGACTACGTGTAGGAAGCTTCTGCTACTTCCATATAACACGACCCCAAAATTAAATTTTGAATATTAACCTTATTTAATCGTCACCATAAATTTCAACTTTTCACCTCATCATTATATTTCCGCTAAAAGGAGATTATATGAAATTACTCCGATGTTACCACAATTGCTTTTACCATCCAAATACCACAGAATATTTCTTAATTATTGAAATATTTTTAGCTTAATTAAATCATATTTAACATGTTATTAAATCATGTTATTTATTAATGAAAGCACTAATAATAATATACGCAAACAATTAGCGGTAAAACTAACTAACGATAAGTACTGATATACAATATTAATAATCAATAAAATATTTAGTATAAACATGATAATCACTTTATAATTTATTTTGAAATCATTGTATTTACAAATGAAATTGGCTATTTGAAATTATTTATGAATTGTTCGTTGGGGGTTTAAATAAGATATGAAATTCCCCTTCAATAGCATCGTGGAGAAATCCTCTTAATAGCCTGGCAGGGATTTCTCCGAATTTCTCAAATCCTTCGTGTGGTTTCTCCTGCGGGCGGCCGAAGTATTTGGCCACTGCAATCAAATTGTCTTTTGCACAGGCGATGACCTGGTTGGCCGTGACGAGGGATTCAAACGCGGCTTGGGCAAGGACCCGACATAACTGAACGGCGTACAAGATCTTCTGGAGTCCCTGACTCAATTTCCCCAATTCGTCCCCAACGTCGATGGAAAGCTCCTCGAAAATGGCGGTGCGATGATGAGAAAAAGTGAGGGAGATGGTGGAGAGTTGATGAAGGATTTTTCTCAGCCTCGCGGCGTAGTTTGCGTAAAGGCCGTAAATCTTGGCAGTTTCCTCGACCATCATGGTGATATTAGGATGAACCAAGTTGCCTTGTCGGATCGAGTTGGTCGCATGGGAAATTCGCTCTTGCAGATCGCTCACATGCCGAATATTCTCCTTGATGGGGATGAGAGTGTCTTGGTAAGAGGACCGAATCTTCCACATGTCCTTCATGAAATCTGCAATATCCACCACTTCCCCGGCATTAACCGACCAATGGCTGACATGAGCATCATATTTACGCCTAGAATAAAATTTAATTTAACTAAAAATGTAGAAGTTATACTATTAATCATTAAAGTGTTATTTATTTATTATTATATGCAATGGTATTCAATGGGCTTTTAATATCATTCCAACTAATGGATAAACTTACAGGTGATTTTCTGGGAAAGGAATGATGTCAATGAAATTTGGTGGATTAAATAACCCTCCCATTTGTGTGAAGAATTGCCTTATGATACAAATCAAGTTTAAATTAATATTTATATTGATAATATTTTAGTTTAACTAAAATGGTTATTTTACTCAGATTTTCATCTATAAAATACACAAAACCAAACGAAATAAAAAACAATTTCCAAAATTGATCTCTATAAGTACTTTTGATCTTTTCAATAGTTGAAAACCAATGATTCAAGATTTCAAGAGTAAAGTCATTCATTCAAATTTTAATGTAGCCAAAATGTTAATCAACAGTTAACATAATTATTTTAATCACAATTACGAATAATGACTGAAATCTGTATATTTCTCTATGAAACGTATAGGAAACAAAGAAAATGTCATTGAAGAGCCCAGAGGCACCTGTTGGATAACAAAGTGAATATGAATTGATATCATCTTCTTTTATCACAGATTCCACCTCTAGTTCCCACACGTATTATCTAACAAACTGCAATTGAACATTTCCTCCAACTTTTTCCCAATTAATTTTCAAAAGAATCCCAATTTAATTAAACTCCTCTTCTTGTCAAATTAAATGTAACTTAACTCATATTAAATTCCTTGACGGTTTGGTCCGATCGGGTTGAGACAATCCATTTGGAATTATGTTAAGGTATTTTCATTTTTTGTGAATTAAGTGACGTTGATTTGAGTTTCTTTTTTAGGTTTAATATTTTTTACTACAAGCTATAATAATAATAGTGCAAGGGCATTGAGTATATAATAATTAATAATGCTTCGTCATTGCTTCATTTTTTTGACAATGCTCCAATGTTGAAAAAATTGAGTAAAGATAACAATTTAGGATTTATTAAAATTCAATTCGACAAATTCAATTCAATTCAACAAATAAATTATCATTTTTATAGGAATTGTTCGTTGATTTGGATAGACCGATGCGAAGGACTTTGTAAAGAATATTAAGAATGGCTTCAAGGGATGGTCGGCCGGCTGGTGCTGGCGGTGAAGGTGAAGATCTTCAGCCACCACCAGTTCCACCCGCTGGGAATAACAACGCTGGAGAAGGAATGAGCAATTTATTCCAAATGAGGGATCGTCTTTTCCTCGCACTCTTCTTCCGAGTTACGTTGATTTACGCGAGAGCATTTCCACCCACATTTCGACGTGTTGTAGAAGGATGTCTTTTGCTTCAAAGCATCGTTCTCCTAGCTGTCCTCGCTTACATCCACGTTGTCTATACAAGGACTCCAATAACGTGTTTAGCGAGTGAACGAGAGCATTGGCCGAGAGACGGAATTCTTCGGGTGGAAATTTCTTCCGAACCTCCTGACAACTACAGCATTCAAAAAAGTTACGAGAAGGAGGAAAAACTGAGGCAAAGAGCTGCTGCGAATCAAATGGGACATTATGGTGATGACTTGCTCACAATGATGCTTGCTGCTGACACGTAAGGATTTAAAATATACTAAAACAAGTTGGCAAAAAAATTTAAAATTAACTTTAGCGAATAAGGAATAATTAAATGTGTTGAAAATGGTTGAATACAAAATACAATAGAATAAATGAATTGTGAATTATTTATAAAGGCTACTGCTGGACCGTGTCGTATCAACAGCAGGAGAATTTATAAATTCCATCACGTCTTCTAAGAAATATTCCGGGTTTCAAGAGAAGGCTGCGGCTGAAACTGAGACTGCGGAGACTGCGGAGGAAACTCCAGCTTCTGGAACAGGAGATCCGTCTGAAGTGACTACGACTCCTGCACCGGTATTGCATACTGAAATTGAACCTGACCCACCGCCTATTAAGTCAAGAGATGAGTTGGTGGCAGCTACAACGACCTCACAGTCTGGTGAAAAGACGAACAGTAATTATTTATTTATTTTTATTAAATTCATATTTCTATTTGATTTTTAGCTATGCTTTTCTTCCTCCTTTCAATATTCACTTGTTCACATTAATCATTAATTTTAAATTTTAAAATAGATTCACCGTTTTTCAATAAAACACTGGAAGAAATTGAGATAATGAAGATGGAGACTAGGAAAAAAGAAGAAGAAACAATTTTGAAAACAACTCCATCAGATTTTGAAATGTTTACTAATTCTGGTAAGAATAATTGAATCAAATGATTTTATAAAAACATTTCTAATAATAATAATTTAATTAATTCAAAATTCAAATAGTTTGGAACAAGGACCAGGCGTACATCGTAGAATATTCGCTAGAATACGGTTATCTTCGATTATCTCCCGAAACAAGAGTTCGCCTCAATATCCCAGTTAAGATTGTCATGTTGAACCCCGGGGAGGAATCCTGTTTTGGTGACGCATTCTCAAAGTTCCTTCTTGATAACTTTTTGGGCTATGACGACATTCTCATGTCATCCATTAAGCATTTGGCCGAAAACGAAGATAATAAAGGATTCCTCAGGTAAATGATCATTAAGTTGATATCACAAGTCATTTATTTGTTGTAAGTTGTAATTGTGTAAACTGTAATTTAATATTTTTTGTTTAGGAATGTTGTAACAGGAGAGCAATTCCGATTTGTACCAATGTGGATGGCTAGAACTTCATATATTCCTGCCCTTCTCATTATGCTAGTTTTTGTGAGTTTCATTCAATTCACAATCCAGTTTTACTTATACTCTTATTCAAGCACATTTAAATATTAATTTTTTCCAATTATTTCATTATAGACGGTTTCGATTTCAATGCTGCTTCGTTATTCCCACCACCAAATATTCGTTTTTATTGGTACTTTTATTTATAATAATTGAAAAGGATCAAAATATATGTAATGTAAAATATTTTAATTCAAATATTTTCTTTTCAGTTGATCTATTGAATAATATTGAAGGAGCTGGAGCAATTCATATACCTGCGGCTCCTTTATTTACAGTCATTCTTGCACTAGTTGGTAAGCAAGTGATATCATATTGAGTTTCTTGGATATTTTATAATTAAAGATTAATTAAGGATTGTTTACAATCGAATAAGTATGTATTAGTATATTATTTATTACCTGGATATTAGCACCAATTTAATAAATGTATTGTATTTAATCAATTTATAATTTTATCAAGGAATGGAAGCCATAATGTCAGAATTCTTCAATGATACATCGACAGCTTTTTATGTCATTCTCATTGTTTGGATCGCCGACCAGTTTGACTCCGTCTGTACTCATACTTCCGCCACGAAAAATTATTGGATTCGATTCTTTTATCTTTACCATTTCGCTTTTTACGCATATCACTACCGGTTCAATGGACAGTATGGCGGACTCGCTCTTCTTGTTTCATGGTCATTCATCCAGGTAATTGTTATAATTAAAATTGTTAAAAATGACATGTTAACTATATATAGTAATTATACAATATTTTAATTGAATTGTTTTAGCACTCGATGGTTTATTTCTTTCATCACTACGAACTTCCAGCAATTTTGAGGCAAGCAAATGCTGGCGTTTTCCCAACAGCTCCCGGAGATATTCCTGAAGGGGGTCAAATGGGTAATCCCCAACCTGCCGAACAACCAAATGGACAAGGAGTTGTGAACGGGACGAGTTTTGTCAATTCCGCTTCAACGTCCCTTCGTCTTCGTGGAATTCCAAGAGGTTGGTTTTAGTTTTGTCTATTCATTTAATATTTAAATAACTAATAGGCTATATAAATTATACAGTAATTTATTTAAATTGGAATAAATATTTAGGTGAGGAAAGAGCAAGGCAAAGTGGAGAAAATGCGTCACCAGATCCAGCCGTTTCTCCCTCGCCGGCTCCATCCCCAACACATGGAACTGAAGAATTGGATTGAAATTCATTCTGATTACACAAAACAATATTTTTCCTCTAATCATGCGAAAGGAAATTAACTAGTTACAATAAGTAATACTATCTTTTTAAAATACGGAAGTTGAAGAATTTTATTTGTAAATTTTTAGCGTTTGTTTTAGCGAAAGTGAATTGAAAATGTGAGAAATTCGCTGGTTTGATTTTAAACAATAAAGCGTTTCAGTTCTATTTATTTATTAATGATAAGTATTAATCAACTTTAAAAAGGATCGGATGGCTGTGGACATGCATTTTGAGTCAGAATAGTTTATGTTAATATTTAACATAACTTTTATATGGTACTTAAAACTTTTTATTCGTTGGTGCTTTTCTTAAAAAAAACTTTAAATGTAAAATATTAAATTATTTAAGGACATTATTAATGGTTTCAAATTAAGCATGTATTAAATGGATGTAACAGTGAATATATTTAAGAATGTATTAAGAATGTATTAGCTATATGTGAAGGTTCAGTGAAATTTTATAAATTAGTTGTTAATGTATAAAAGGCATTTGAGCATAAATACAAATGCGAATGGATCTTTTTGTATATAATATAAATGAAAAATGTAATTTAACTGATTTTGTATTCAAAGTTTTTAATTTACATACTTTTAAAAAAATTAGGCATTGAAATCATCATGTATTAATGAATCGAAACAATTCTTCATATTGGTGATTTTTATTCAAAAAAAAATCATTTGCGTCCAGTTTTCAGTTGTTTTATGTAGTTTCTGTGAATCACAATCTGAATAAGAATTTGAAATAAAAATTCAATCTGCAATTTACTGTTTATGATTTTCACTTTCATTACTGGTCAAAAACTACGGATTTCCGTTTCAAGTCACAAGTGAGTACAAGTACAAGTCAAAAGTGTCAGGTTTCCTATAAAAGGAAATTAAAAGTTTTTATTAGATTACATAAAAGGTTGGGATTCACCCTTCTACCTGTACATACATTTCCCCCTTACTATCATTGAAAAGACTTGTTCAATAAAAGGGCTTATAAATATAAGGGGTGAAGCTGAGCAGGTGAGAAAAAGGTGGAAACACCCTCAGGTGCATCTAATACAACAATGAGCATTGGTAGATATTCAAGCGCACGATATTAGAGATCATCATCTGGATCCTTTTTCTGCCTCTCCCCATGTTCAACTGCATTTAAAAAATGATCTCAAAGTGTCAAAAGTTTCGACCGTTAAATTCGTTATTACCAATAATTGTTATCTTATGCCATATTCATAACGTTTTGGGTTTTTCTACACAAACAGGACGTAAGTGACATTATTTATTACAAATGAATAACCATTACATATTGTTTACTTTATGGTATATTTATAAAATATTTTATTAAACACTTAAACTTATTAACAACCCATGATCATTTTGTTAATAGCCCTATTGAAGGATCTTTTAAACGGCGGTGATCTTATATTGAACCTTGAAGATTTCCGTCCATCTCTCTCTGTTTCACTTTACTCCGAGGAACTTCCCGCTACGAATCGTATCAATGGGAAAATCGTGGTTCGAGGAGGAACAGGGCGAGGAATTATTCTCGTCATCCAAAAATTGGATCTTAGGGTGAAATACAACCCACAAGATCCATGTCGAGATTACGTCATGGTCAAAATGAATAAATCAGGAGCGGAGACGAAAAATTGCGGGTTCCTTGACTCAAAAGATTACAAAGAAGGGACAATGTATGGGAACCGAACTTTTATTTCTCAGATTGACGAAGAGATTGAAATTGACATTCGGACTGATGAGAATCGAGGGGAAGAGATGAACCCTAAATATAATGTCATTCATATCATTCTCACTTCCTATGCTCGTAAGTCTCTATTACCTTTAGCAAACGCCATTTTGAAAGTTCCCTCTGTGGAATTGGAATTACTAAAAAGCTCTCATTTCAGATTATAGTATTACTTACGTATAGGAGGATATGTAATATTGGATATAAGATATATAGCTGATCGATTTACCTTTGTTTAGGTTGTAATACGAGCGAAAATGAAAATTCAAAGAATCAATCGAGTAAAAAGAACTTTACAGCGGATTATCCATGCTCAGACTTGAGCGATTATTCGGACCTTTGCATTCGATCCGGTCTTTTCTGTGACGGGTTTTTCAATTGTCCTGACTTGAGGTTTAGCTTTTACCAAGCAGTTATTCTATGGAAAAAGTCTGGCTACATGAGCAGCGACGAATTCAATTGCAAACAGCCTGAAGAAAAAAAGAAAGTTTTTTGGACATCTCTCGACTCGACTAAATCGAAAAACTCGGAAGAAGTCACATTGAATAACTCCAGCAGATCAACGACAGAACCTGACATTTTGTACAAGAAAACCGGCGGACGTACAGTTAATGACTTGGCCCAGCTTTTAATTATTGTTGGAGTTTTTGCCCTTGTCGTGACAATTGCGTTCGTTGCTTGCACATGGCTCGGCCGCTCTGAAGCTGGCAAACTCATGCGGACTTATGGGATAAGGGAAGGACTCAGGCAGAGCTTTAGAAGAAGTCGGAGAAACTTCCCAAAGCCCAACTCCAATTTGTAATTAACAATTTTCTAAAATGTTATAAATAATGAAGAAAATAATATCACAAAGTTTTCATATAATGATTTTGTTCAAAAGTTCAAATCGAAATATTTATATGTATCATTATAGGGAACGAAGTTCATCAAGGACAGAAATAGCAACTGGTGGTCCAGCTCCCAAAATTGTCTCTGAAAATAGAAGAAAGAAACGAGCGCCTTTGGGTGAATCTCTTGAGAACGAAGCGATCAAAGCGAGTTTAGAAGGAGACGCAAAAGAAATCAAAGAACTCGAAGTTGCAGCAGCATCCCGAATTCCAACTGAAAGAAGCGTTGGGTTTCCAAACGAAGAAGTTGGGCTTCCCCCGCCACCTCCATATTCATCCCTCCACGTCCCACAAAGGAGATCCGAAGAGAAAAAAAGACATCACGACAAATCCTCAATGGTTTAAATAAGCTTTCATGACATTGACCAAATTGTTTTCAATACTTGTAATTAAGTTTTTAAATAATAGTTACAATTTAACTATAGTATAAATTAAAATTAAATATACTACATTAAGTAAATACCTACACATACTTATTATATGTTACATTGTACGTTTTATTCAGCTTTATGTTAAAATAATATTTATATTATTTAAATGCAAATTTTGTTCATTTATTCTTTAATAATTCTTTAATATTAATTAACGAATCTCTCAAATGGTTTATTTTAATGTAAATAAAATCTTCACATTCAATGTTTGAGCTTTTCTCATTTCATTCAATGAAGTTGGTTAAATCGATCTATTGGGGTAGGTTTACTTCTACATAAAATGTGCATTTATACCAATTCTCTACCCTTTCCCTTTATATCCCTTAAATCCCTTTATAGCCTTTAACCCAGCACAGATATTAAGGATATTCTTTACGAGTTCACTCACTTTAATTGGATTAATTGGACTAAATGTAAGTAAAAATACTTGGAAATGATTCAAGGTGGCCAAACTTCAGGAATAGATTTACATTTTCAAGCTTCTAAAGTTTCCTTTCTTGACTTCCAATAAGCCTTCCAATAAGTCTTCATAGATAGAAATCACACTAAAGGAAAAATTGGAAACTGTTTAAAATTCTTATATTCCTTTTTTATATTTAAGTTTAAAATTTAAGCAGTTTATTTAAATCTGCTTACAAGTTTAGGTAAATAAAGTACCTCTTACTCATTGTTTGGTTTTGTTAGTAAATTCAGTGATTTAAAAGTACATATTATAATAACAGTTGAAGCAGAAATATGAAGCCAAGCGGATTGATTAAACTTTTCTTCGTTCTCTCAATAATTTCTGGGTCTTGTAAGTTTGGGTATATCTGATTAAGCATTAAACCAATAACATTCGTTATTGTCTATATATATATATTACATGGTATATTTATTACACGTATTTTTATATGGCTTTAATCAATTGACTTTTGTTTAATAATTAAGGGAGCATGACTTGTTACGTCTGCAATTCAATCCTTCATCCTGACTGCGAGGTCATTAACGTGAGAAGCTTAAAGTACTTAAAGGACACAGCTGAGGAAATTGTCAACGACGGTCCTTTGAAAGAATGGATAGAAGACTTGAATGTGACGCAAATTGGGGTGGAGTCAAAGACAAGGGAATGCAATGCTTGCCGAAAAATTGTAACGGAAGTTCTGGGAAAACTTTATCTTTCTGCTGGTGACACTGAAACAAGAAAACGTGCGTATTGTATTCTTTAATCTTAATCAATACATAATAGTGATAATAATACTGGTTCTATCAATATTTATTAGTAAATGATGAATTACATGAAAATATACTACATACAATTATACTACTATTTAAATAAAGTAAAATAATTAATTAAAGAGATATTTTAAAAATATTATTTCGACATTTAGATTTGAACAATAAAAGAGTGCAGCGAATGTGCGGATATAGAAAAGAGTTTGACAAATTCAACAATACTTGCGTTTTAAGAGCCGGAGATTTCACAAAGCAAGAAATGTGCACTTGTAGAGACGATGGATGCAACAATGGGGATTCCTTTATTCCTTATTTACCAATAATTGTCTTTGGATTCATCAGCTCATTAATTCATTATGCTCAAAGTTTTTGAACAAGTTGTGAATTTAGGTCAAATTTGACTTGTAAAATCTATCTCTAAATGTTAAAGTTTAAGGTTACTCTCACAGCCCTCATCGATCTGTTGTATTTTTGAGGAAGAGTAAACAAAGAGAGAAGAGCGATGAAAATTAAAAATGAAAGCCGTGCTATAATTGTGCCTACGTGAGGAAGAAATCTAAATTGGAATGATAAATAAATGAAAATGAAGGTGGTGAAAAATAAATGGGCATAGAATTTCTAATTATATCAGCTCAGGTTGAATGGGGGGGAATTGAACATGGATTTTCCTCAAAGAGAATCCAATCCCGAGCTCTTGAGTTCGGTTGAGTTCCATTGAGGTTTCCCCTATAAGACCCGAAGGTCACAGGTGTTATTGGTCGCTCTCTCCAAATCCATCCTTTGTTCTCGCACGGACCCTGTAGGGAATTCATTCCTCTTTCTCTCAATGACAATCACACTAATACAAAATCCAATTTAACTCTAATTAAATTATTTTCCTTAACTCGCTCTTCTATTTTTTTAAATTAAAATCATTATTTATTTATTATTTAACATTTCTTAAAAGTTATAGATCATTTTCCCATCATGTAATTAAATTAATTGATATTATTTAAATATATTAACCTAACCTATCCTAACTAACAATAAAAACAGAATATAACATAATGTACATATAAAATAAAAAATTATACATTTCAAGCATTTACAGTAATAAATAATAAACAAAGATGAATATTATGTAAAGTTTGTTTAGAACTAAACGTGCGGATGTTGAGTCTCATTCATGCCCATGGTTTGTCGAGATAAGACGTCTGGCATTGTTAATCTTTGTATTTGAATGAGGTGAGAAATGAAAGGAGAAAGTCTTGAGATGAAGTGAATGAGGGATCTGGTTACATAAGGATTGGAGCCTGGGTGTGATGGGGAAGCACGTCACCATCGATCGGAGTTCCTTCTGCGCCAAGGCACTCCTTCGCCATTTCCACTACATCCACACCTGCCAACAAACAGACAGACAGAGCGAGTCGAACCCCACACCCTCGACAAACCCGAGACCGGAGAAACTTCGAACAGTTAAGTCACACATTTATTATTTAATTTCTCCTAAGGGAAAGGAAGGCTCATGGGGCGGAAAAGAAATTATTATTCATATCAACTATTCCATTAATTCCCATACCTTCCTCCGGTAGATATTGGGAGAGGAGGGATCTTACGCATACTGTACATACGTCTTCCTTCATATGCTAATTGCAAAACTCACATGGTAAATGTTCTGGGGATCAAAATATACGACAAACCCGACATTCGGATCAAATAATGTTAAAAAACAGACAAAGATAAAATCGAGAGTTAATGTAAGGACTTTCACTTTTCATTTCTTGGTCGTTTGGTCAAGTTTTTAACGCAATAATTTAAAAAATCAGATTTTAGTCCTATTTGAATTAAAAAGTCAGGATAATTAATAATTAAACTTTTAATAATATAAACTTTTAAAATGTATGAAATATTATTAAATTTTAATAATAAGTATTTATAAATAGACATATTTAAGACAATGGTAATTGGTAATGGCATAATATTGGCGGGATGAAAATAAATGGCTGAAAATAAATGTCAATTAATATGTTGACCATTATTAAATAGAGTGGGTTTGTAAACCCCTTCCATAATATTAAAATAATTGAATGGAATAAATTATGTATGCGACAATATTATGCTGAAAGGCATGAACGAATTTTCCTTCTTTGTGGTTCTTTGTAGGTGATAAGAACGAAGGAAATTGGCAAATTGGATTTTCTTAAATGGGTTATTCTTCCTTTCCTTTCCACGAAAAACATAGCAAAAATAATATCCCCATTAACTATAATCTCATCATACTCATCTTCGTAATTGAGTTCTTCATTTTGCTTTTCATTCCTTAACATTTTAAGTGTTAAAGACTCAATAAGGCTTATTTTAAACCAAAAACCTTTCTTGTTTGACAACTATAACTATCACGAACAGAATTAAAATAAATAAAAGCTAAAATATAATTACAATTAAGAAATATTTGAAGAAATTTTCCTGAAATTTCAATGGCGTCAAAACGTGTTAAAAAACGGGCAATGTCCTTTAGGTCGAGGGCCAAAGGGACCAAACGTTACACGCAGGATTTGAGCATGTTTAATGGAAATGGAAGATCTTCCACAACCACTGATTGGCTCCTTGGTTAGATAATTCAACAAGCTTTTAAGGCTCTCTTTTCATATGAAAAAGCCATAAGATTAGAATTTATTTAACCACTTTCTCCTATAACCCAATATGCCAATGGGAAGTAAATGGCCTGAAGACCATTAAAATGGTGAAATAAAATTGTGTGTAGTGAAATATCTCTCCTCTGTATAATATCTCTGTATTTGAAAAGATTTTAAACATTCATATATAACTTGAGTGAGTTAGTTGAGTGTGTAAGTGTAAAGTATCAAGTATAGGGTTGTAATTTGACATATCAAATGTTTGTAATCTCGTTTAATCTCCAATTTTACAGTTATGGATTTTTGGGAAGTTAATGGCCCATGGAATTTCTCTATCTTGTGACTTTATTCATTGTCCTGCCCTTTTTAATAACATTTTACTTATTCAGGCGAGCAGTTAAAATAAATTGATCAAAATTTGTTATATCAAAGATTAAATCTGACAGTGGAAAATTTAATCAAAAGTTTTAGCTCACAATTAAATTATGAATTCATTTTCTTTTATTACTCACACAATGATTTAAACTTGTTAGGGAGAGGAAAAGTGGAAGAAAACTTTGAACATCGTTTCATCATTATTTATTACTACTAAAATATTGATTGAAAAATCCTTTCTCAAAGTTTAAATCACTTGTTAAAAAAGATTGATGAAGCTAATGAATATTTTCCTCACGTTTAGATATGGCGGGCGGGGGAGAGAAATGGGTCGGTGGAGGCGGAAAAGACGCTGCTGACCAGAATTTCGACTACATGTTCAAGTTACTCATTATCGGGAACAGCAGTGTAGGGAAAACTTCTTTCCTCTTCCGATATGCCGGTACGATCAACTTATTTTAACAATTTATTATTATATCAACTCCTTAAAGTGTCAGTCGCAAGTCAATTGAGCTTGATTGTTATAGACTATTGATGATTTTGATTTATTCTATTATTTTCAGATGACTCCTTCACTTCGGCTTTCGTGTCGACTGTAGGAATTGACTTTAAAGTAAAAACGGTATTCCGACAAGATAAAAGAGTCAAACTTCAAATATGGGATACAGCAGGGCAAGAACGTTACAGAACTATTACAACGGTATGTTACCTCAATTGAAAATTTTAAAAGTCAAATTCGAATGTTTGATCTTTTAATGAAATATTGTAATTGAATTTAAAATAAAATTAATTTGATTTTTCTTTAGGCGTATTACCGCGGTGCGATGGGCTTCATCCTCATGTACGATATCACCAACGAAGAATCGTTCAATAGTGTCCAAGATTGGTAAATTCATAATTCTTCTATTTATTCTAGTCTTTAAATGAATCAAATAACATGTAATATGTAGTTATTAAATTGATTTTGATTTAATAGGGTTACTCAGATCAAAACGTACTCATGGGACAACGCCCAGGTGATCCTGGTCGGGAACAAATGTGACATGGAGGACGAGCGGATAATTTCTTATGAACGCGGAAGGCAGCTCGCCGACCAACTCGGTGTCGAATTCTTTGAGACGTCGGCCAAGGAGAACATCAACGTAAAGGCGGTGTTCGAACGCCTCGTCGACATCATCTGCGACAAAATGAGCGAATCCCTCGACGCGGACCCGGCACTCGCAAACTCCGCAAAAGGAACGACCCGACTCCAAGACGGAGCGGGAAATGCCGCCAACGGATCCTGTCAGTGCTAATCTTCCAATTTATTCTTATAAATATTTATTCATCCTCCAACACTCATTATTATGAACCACAATTAAAATACACACAATCTCGATCCACCCACCTTACTTTCTTCTTACAACAACTTTTAAAATGCTCGTTTATAAAAACTAAATGATTTAGAGCCTTTTATAAAATATCCATGATTTTACACAACTCCGTGAACGAACTACGCCTACTTACGTTGAAAACAATTTATCATGTAATACAAAAAACTGTACATTTAAACCGTCTAATGATTTAATTGGGATTGGACGAAACGTATTTAAAGTTCAAAAATTACAGAGGGAAATCTCTGTATGGTTAAAAGGGGAATTTTGAAATATGTGAAAGGTTATGTGAATGTCCTCATGTGAATTATAACCGTAGTTAGACCTTCTAAAGTCACCGTTGCAAACCTCATGTGGAAATACAATAAGTTGGAGATGTTGAATTGTGTCTACTTAATTACTTTGTAATCAAACCTAAGCTGAATTATATACACGCGTAATATTTGGTGCAAACTTTTTTTGCCCTTTTTGCCATTTTAGTCCAAGTTAAAATGAATCGGTTGAAAAGTCAAATACTTATAATTCACAGTTAATTTCCCTTACTCATAGCCATATCAAAATATTTATTAAAATTAATTTTAATATATAATCCCATTATTAGAATAGTTTAAATAGAAAATCAATGTTTTAAGTTAAAGCTGATTCTAACCAAATTTTTTAGTTAATTAACTTTAATTTTTACTGACTGTGTAAAGCAACCGAATCAGCTTATTGGCTATAAAACGAATTCATTCGGCTCAAATCCCTCTCAACGTCTCCCTTGTAAAATTAAATTACTGACGGAGAAGTTTTCCGAAAAGACACAGCTGAGGTAAAACATCCCGTTCATCAAATCAATCAAAAATGAACTACGTGAAAAAGAACAATACTATTAAAAATGCTAAAATATACAAATTGCCGCGAAAAATTAAGAAGTTTAACATCCAAAAAATCAATTTAACTTCTTTCAAATTCCATTCATGCATGTCCAAATAACCGAAAAGTCAAATACAACTGAATTTAGAAAAAGAATATTAAAAAAAGCAAAGCTTAGACTTTTCCACGAGCTAAGAAAAATATTATTTAAAGGCTTTGAAAAAACGACTTCATTTTAACATTTAAGGATAATAAAAAAAGAATATAAATCTACATAAATGTTATACTCTATTCCATTTGAGAAGATTATTGAGAATTGAATCATGTTACTTGAAAAGTCATTAGAAATTATTTATTTTTTTTTAAATTATTTGTACATTATTTCCTGTACAAATTATTTGCGGGTGACATGACATTCGATTGCCCGGCCAAGTAACATGATTCAATTCTCAATAATCTTCTCAAATGGAATAGAGTATAAGTAATCTCTATACCTTATGAAAACTCACCCTTAATGGAGCAAATGAAACATATGAAACGCGGAATACGGAAAACAATCGAAAGTATAATTACTAATATTAAATTACCTCTATTATATTAAAGTACTGAATGTTCTAAATAAGTAATGCCTATAAATTATATAAGTTAAACATGAATTGTTAAATGTGCTGAGCGGAGTTGTTAATTATTCACTTCATTATTTATTAAGTTACATGACGTACGGATGAGCATGAGCGTTTGATAAAATTGGTTAAATGCAATTCCACCATTACAATTTAACATTGTAATGTTTTTGGAAGAAAGTTTTCAAAAATGTTCAATATTAAATTGTGCATTTTTATTAATTAATTGAATCTCTTAAGGTGAATGTGACTGGATAGGAATATATTAATGTGCTTGCATGACAAAACCTATTTTATTCGAATGAGGCGAAAATGACAATGTTCATAAACTTCATACCTTTAACTGTTAAGACTAACTTTAATTACAAATTCCCACACAGCCCTACGTCTCAATCCTTTTTAAATGTGGAATTTGGTCGGTGCTAAAAATATGAAACGTTCTTCACCTTTATCTACCTTTCCTATTTAGATCAATTGTTACATTATTGTTAAATCTTTAATCGAGGTCTTCACTCCTTCTTCCGTAAATGTACAATTAAATACAATTGAAAAATAAACTTTCAACTTCATCTCATAACATCATCGTATACAAGTCGTATTTTCTCAATTATGTAGCGTATTTACTAAAATTATTCTAATTATTAAACTTATTCTGAACATTAAAATTATTTCTTATTAATTAATACCTTTACAATACTTTTCATTTTCATTGGCTGATTGAGAATTACCAAATTAGGAATCTCATGATCGATGCAATTATAGAATTATTTTGAGAAAATTGCTGAATGAATTAAAGTTGTGAAAATTATATTCTCTGTAAATTAGATGACATGTACGACGTTTGTTTTGATATTCCTAAATATTGATAAGGATAACGTCATGAATTATAAAAAAAATGTTCATTAGCGTTCTGTCCTTCCAAACGTAAAATTCGTAATTCGTCATACACTCGAAAAGAATTATAAAAAGAAGTAAAAATAAAAAATATATTTCCTCTTCAAAAATGTTGAGAATTTCAAAATTGTAGCATTATAATGGAAATACTGTAAGGGGAAAAGTGTTCCTCGGGAATGTTATGAGAAAAATGGAAGTTGTAAACTGTGAAGATGTGAAGAATTATAAATATTAGAAAATGATAATAAAATAAATAGTCATATTTAACCTCGAATCTTTAAACATCATTCTCATAAATCTCATACAATAAAATTATAAAATCATTTTTATAAAAATTTATTAATTTTTAAATTGATGCAAACAAACCAAAGAACCAAACCAAAAAAGCTTAAATATAAAACCATTCATTAAAATTCGATCTGATTTCCGTTTTTAACATAATCATCGAGATTGTCCAAAATATCAGAAAATCTGGCATGTTTTTCCTTAAGGAAATCAATTTCTTCATCATTGATTTCATCCATTGTTTCATCACCGCCAACTTCATCGTTGATTTTCCTTTCTTCTTGGACTTCTTGGTTTTTCTTCGACTCAATTAATGGTGAGTGTTTTGGCGAGTATTTTGACATTGGTGACTGGTAGTTGATTTCCCTTGCATTGAAAGCTTCTCTTGTGTCGTCGGCATTGTTCTTGGCAAGTCTTCGAATTATTTCTTTATATGCTTTAACCTTCTGGCAAAGATTCTCGACATTGATAGTGAAATCAAATTCTCTCTTTTTCATTTTATCTTCCAATTCCTTTGTTCTATGATTCAACCGGTGAATGTGATCTTCGGACTCGCGTTTCCAAAAGCTAACAAGTTTGTAAATGTGATTCAATTCTTTTATTGCTTTTAATGGCCTTCCGTTTTCCTTCCTTTCATTTTTCATTGGACCGAATATTAAAAATGATTTTTCTGGAAGTGAGTCCAATAAACCTGAGGAAATGAGTTTGTAAATGTTTTGAGATAAATTGAGGATGTCAGTCTTAAGAGATTTCATTTCTGATTGCAATGTTGAAATTTCATCTTTCTTTGCTAAAAGAGAATTCTTGTAATTTGCCTGTTTCTTTTCTTTTTCTATCACCTTTTCTCCCAAGAACTAAAAAATTAATTGTTTAAATAATTGTATTAGATTGAACTTTTTCTTAATAGTAGTACAAACATTTAGGAAACTGTGTGGTTTTCTAATATTTTTATAATCATTAATTTTTACAAGGAGAGATTCATTGGCTTCTAAAAGGAGGTTCTGAACAAAATCTTGGATTCCTTGCATAGCAGATTGACTCTCTTTGTCTCGATCTTGAATGCACAAACTCAATTCTTCCAAATATGCTTGTTTTGTCTTCAACAACTCCTTCGAATCTGAAAAAATTATTGAACCTAATAATTTAGATATGATTAACACAATAAATAATAAGTACTTATATATGGTTATATCATATCATTTATTTATTATTGCATAAATGTACACTAACGTGCATGTCATTCATATGTAAGTACTTATGTAAATTACTTAATTGTTAATTATCAGTTTATAAAACTATATCTTATTTTAAATCTACCTTGAAATTTTTTATTGAAAGTATTCTTTTGAGCCTCAAGCTCAGCGTTTCTTTTATATAAAAGGGTATTTAAATCCTTGAGTTTCGAATCATATTCTTCTGCCATTGTCAATATGTTTTCTCTCATCTTTTCATTATTCTGAATGAGAGCGTTGATTTCCTCTTCTAAAAACTCATTTCTTCGGTCGAGAATTTCAATTTGGACTAAAAATTCTTCCTTTTCAGCTTTCCATTTTTCCTATATTGTACCATTTTATATAATTAAAGAAAATTGAAAGAATGCAAAATAAAGAGTATTTATTTACAAACGTGTAACATACAATACAATGGTAATGTATCTTATTTCATTACATTATTATTGTGAGATGTATTCAAAAGCTCTTCTTTCTTTTGTTCATCTTTTGTTCTGTTTCTCTCTTCTGCTTCCAGATCTTTAATTACTTCTTTTAAGCACTGAAAACAAAACAAAATGTTGCGTGTAAATTAAACCATAAATAATAACCTGATATATGATATTTATTTTATGTTACTTATAATTCTACATATTTTATAAACCTTTGTGCAATACCTTAATTTCTAATATTAATGCTGATTTTTCACGGCACAATGTTCGGTTAGCAGCTTGTAAATTGAAAATTTCCTCCTTGTTTTTCAATTCATTGAGTTCTTTTTCCTCTGTTAAACTTTGAATCTATACATATTTATCAATATAATCAATATTCAACTATTGAGCAAAATTTTTATTAGTTTTTAATTAATTTAAATCCAACCTTAAGATCCTGCTTGTCCAATTGTTTTTTAAAATGATTTTCAACTTGAGCATTATAGGCGTTGTACTCTGAAGTTAATTTGGCATAAAGAGATCGCCAATGGTCAATTGACCCAAACACTTCATTCACCATTTCTAACAAAATAAATGGTCTTACGAATTAGGATCCCAAATTTATCTGCATACCTATATTTAGTATGTGTATTTTATTAGAAACCGTGTTATTCAAATAAATATAGAATTTATATTTACAAGATTTATTTGAAATAAAAATAATCAATATTTTGGTAACTAAGTTGGTTTCCATTAAACAAATCGTCTTCATCTTTCCTCAACAGCCTGTTGGCCTGAAGAGAAACACTATTATAAACATGCATGCTACTGTACTATTATTTTCAGACTTTCTTTATAAGTATAATATTATTAGGAATACAGCTACGTTTACCCATACAAGTCACAATAATGCATTTTATTTAGTTTTAGTTTATACTCGATGATAATAAAAACTTCTGTTTTGCAATTTGTCTAACTATTTGTGTAAGTCTAATGTATGTACCTGTAGTATAACTAGGTATACTATATTTCAAAAGACACCTATTAAGAGTAATGTGAGAAGTTCATATCTAATAATAGTTAAAACATAATGCTACTCAAAAGTAGACTTTAGAATTCTTCATAAGAAAAAGAGCTGAAACATTGAAATAAAATACACACAATTGCATATGAAAGTAGCTAATAGGTAGACCATATTTAAATGTACTCTACCTGTAGGTAATATGTAGAGTATATGCAATGTTAATTTTCTGGGAAGTCGTTAAAATAAAATTAAAATTGAATGTATTACCTAACAAAATTTCCCAAATCTTTCAAATAGCTTTGTATTAAACCTGTATTTTCTGGTTTTTCTAATTCATTATGCTTGACACTATTTAATTACATTTGGTATTTATAGGTAGGTAGGCATGTATGTGTACTAATTATAGGTCCAAAGATAGTTAACAATTATGATAATATAGATAGTTATGATAGTTATACTTATATTAATTTCTTATTTAATGTTTATGGATAGTTTGTCAAATTAACCAACTCGTCTTCATTTCTACTTTTGCCAATTCCTAGAATATATCAATTTTTAGAGGCAAATTACGCATAGTGAGGTTCAA
Source organism: Neelides folsomi (assembly GCA_034687125.1). Lineage (NCBI taxonomy): Eukaryota > Metazoa > Arthropoda > Collembola > Neelipleona > Neelidae > Neelides > Neelides folsomi. The sequence continues at coordinate 30,958 of JAQGBZ010000390.1, forward strand.
CCATCACCAGCTTTATTTTAAATGACTTAACAAAAGTTCATTTAATGATTCCATGTGGTAGTTTTAAAGCATTCATTTCCTTTTATTATTATACATTAAACGTGAAAGAAGGGATTAATTGTTTTGTATGCAAATACCAATATTTCGTGTTTACCTTTCACAATACATAACAAAAGCAGTTGTTACACGTTGAAATCAAGGAAAGGAATAATCATAACTGCATGATTTGAAAAAAAATATTATATTTCATGCATTAAAACATGGCAAAGTTAAAATAGCCAAAACCAGAAACGAAAGGTTCAAAATACAGGTGAGATTGATTCAATTATATTAATTAATTATATTTTCAAATGCTAATATTCACAAAATGAATGCTTGTCCCTTCAATTGATACTATTCCTCTATGCAATTTAATTGAATATCTAGTAGTCTGTATTTTTACTTTGATTTTCGACTCTTTTTATTTAATTCAAAGTCAAAGTATAAATGGGTAGTTCAGTAGCCCACTTAACTTCTCTATTACTTATATAAAAGCCAAATCTTCCATCTGCATGCTATTGTGACTTTTTTAACCAACAATGTTTTTTGTTATTTTAAATTTCTTTTATTTCGAGGTCATCATGAAACAAAAAAAGAAATGGACAAATGTAAAAATTTCATGTGTATAATTAATTTACCAGCCGCAGCGCAGGTAGAAATTTACAAAATCCATATGATATACATTGTTACATAAACATTTACTTATACCATAGTATGTTTAAGTATGTATATTATGTATTTAAAATATGTATAACATGGCATGTTTGTGGTGTGAGAGATCTACAATAATTTTTTGATGCTATTATTGCTATTTCACAGATAATTACACAATGTACATATACGTATTTACTTTACATTAAATTATGTAAATATATTTCCAATATCAATATAAAGTACTTATGTGTGCATAATCTTTAAACATCAACTTTATTTAACTGCCTGTATTATGAACATTACTATGCATATGTAGACTGCTCTCTCTACATTCCCAGATAGACCATTACAGACATTTACAAATAGACAATGGAATCCCAAAGAGCTCATCTCTCCATTCCATAGATGCATTATAAAAAACAAAAAAACCCGTTTCAATCTATTGTATTGAAGCCAGTAGTGTTCCACTCTTCCAAAGCGCCAACAACATTGAGGTTTACTTTTAGTTACCTCATTAGATCCAGCAGATAGAACAAATAAAATATTTACATTTGCAATTGTGGATGTAAATTCTGTTATTTAATTATTTATTAAATGACATTACGTCAGGTTAATAATATTTTAACGTTCTTCCTCAGCTTTAATGAATTATTTCATTCATTCAGTTATATTTACTCACATTGCAATTTGTGCTAAAAATTTGTGAAATTCACGTTGCAATTGCTAACATTTACATTAATGATTTAAAATTAAAATTAAACTGACATATACTTTTTTAAAATGTGCATTTGTGTAGATTAAAAGTGATATTGGTATTAGAATCTACGCAAAAAGTAAGACAATCTGATAAAATGGGTCAAAAGAAAGAAGGACAGTGTGGTTTGGGATCTTGGAATCCAGAATGGCTCCAGAAATTCGCATCCAAAAAGTCTTTCATCGTTGTGTATTCTCTTCTTGCAATTGTCCAAACAATGTCTTGGTCGTATTTCTCAGCAACAATTTCCACCTTGGAAAAGCGATTCAAAATAAGTTCGCAAACTGCAGGTACAGATATATCTAAAATCTCATTAATTTTATTAATCAACATATAAAGACCGATTAAATATTATCATTTTACATTTCTAGGGATTGTGATGTCTGGGAATGAAATCAGTCAAATACTCTTTTCCATTGTTTTATCTCATTATGGGAGCAAAGGTCACCGGCCATTTTGGATGGCCCTTGGCGTTCTTTTCTCAGCCTTTGCATCTTTTCTCATCGCATCTCCACAGTTGTTTTATGGATCAGGGGAAGAATCGCTTCTTCTCACTGTTGAATATGGAGAAAACTCTCAAATGGTCAATCAAACCGGATTGATCGAAAAGACGAACAAATTGAGTTTGTGTGAATCGACTGAGAGCAAAATGGACAATGATTGTCATTCAGAAGGAAATTCACCACTTCCGCTCATCCTCATTTTCTTTAGCCAATTTTCAGCTGGAATTGCTGTTGTGCTGTTTCATACACTTGGGAGTCCTTTTTTGGACGATAATGTAAAACATGATAAATCTCCAATGATGTTTGGAATAGCAAGCTCTTTAAGACTTGTTGGCCCAACTTTTGGTTATTTGCTTGCTGGAGCTTGTGTGAGATTATACGTAAATCCTCAGTTGACTCCGTTGATTAAATCAGATGATCCAAGATGGATTGGAGCTTGGTGGCTCGGTACGTAACAAAAATCTAACAATTAAATTATCTAGGAATAAAATTAGATTTTTTAATTAATTTAATTTCTTTATTAATTTGGGCAGGTTGGGTCATAATTGGAACCATCACAGCAGCAATGTCAATTCTCCTTTGTTTCTTTCCGCGTCAACTCCCGAGGACGGCCGTGAGGAAGGAAATGGAATTTAAAAGGGGAATTAATTCCGATGACACTCAATTCGGAATGGAAGCACTTTCAGAAAACGGAAGTAAAAGTCAATTTGAAACTTCAAAACCGCCAATTAAGGAGGAGGAGGAATCTGATAAACCAAAGAATGAAACTGGCTTTGATAGTCTAAAAGGTTAAAATTAATATTTATTGTAAATCATTACTTTTATATTTATTTCAGATCATGAGATTCCTTGAATTATTCTCTTTTGAATAATAATAGTAATATTCCCATTTTTCAGAATTACCTAAAGCTTTAATGGATTTAATGAAAAATAAGATTAATTTATTCAACACGTTTGCTGCTGTTTTTTACTTGTTCTCTGCCATTGGCTATTGGACCTACATGCCCAAATACATGGAGACGATTTTCTTACAAACTGCTGCAAATGCTTCTTTTATTTCCGGTTAAATTCACTCAAGAAAATCATACCTTATTTAACTTTAATTACAATTAGTAAAACAGAAAGTAGTTCACAAGTGTAAAATACAATACTTTACATATAGGCGGAGTGAGCATTTTTTTCCAAGCTGTTGGATTGCTCGTTAGTGGCTTCGTCATAAGCAAATATCAACCAAGTGCGAGAAAACTCGCAGCGTGGAACGTCGCCCTTGGTCTTCTTGCAACTTTCGCTGCAGTTGGTTTTACTCAATTTGGATGCGATCCGGGAAACTTGAAATTAAGGGAAGTGGATTTGGAAGCGAATGTTGGGGGTTACAATCTCACAACGGAGTGCAACAACCATTGTAAATGCCCGGGGAATAAAATGTACCCTGTTTGCCATAAGGAGGAAAATCAAATTTTCTTTTCTCCTTGTCATGCCGGCTGTGAGACATTTGTGAATGGGACATTGGGCAATTGTTCGTGTGTGACGCCTAATGACACTGTTCATGTTGGAACTTGTTCTACAGACTGTTATAAAACTTTTATTGTTTTCATTGTGGTGAGTGCTTTTATTAAATTGTTTGAAAGCAGTGGAAGAATTGGAAATCTTTTGGTTCAATTAAGGTAAATAAATGAACAACCGGTTATACTCTTATAAAATGTCCATTTAAATGAATTTTTAAATGAATTTTTTATATTATATAATTATAACTTTGATGATTAAAAATTGTTAAAATTGTTTTAATTGTTTATAGATGCGTCAGACCCCAAGAAAAAGGTCTTGCAATTGGACTTTCTCTTTTCCTCTTTAGTATTTTTGCAATGCTCCCTAGTCCAATTATATATGGAAAAATTATAGGTATTTAAAGTTATTTTCACTTTATATAAATATATTAGTTATTTTATTTGTATCCTACATATTAACTCACCTGTAAGTATAAGTGTAAGATGTAATCATAAAATTTGACTCTTAGATTCTGTTTGTCTTGTATGGGGAACAAAATGCGGAAAACGCGGAAACTGTTGGCTCTACGATGGGCAAAAGTTGCGTTATGTTTTCAATTTGACGGCGTCTGGTAAATATTAATTATCATCATATAATAAATGTTTTTTATAGAATAAGATAGCTTAAAATGCTTCAAGGATGTCAAATGCTAATACTACTTATATAATATAAGTGTTATATATTTTATTTCATTAACTTACTTTTAGTATATCTTACCTGTATTTTGTTATTCTTTAGTATTTCTCTTCATTGGAACGGCATTCGACGGACTCGTTTGGTATCATGTAAAAGATTTAGACTTATACGATGAAAATAAAAATATTCAAAGAAATAAAGACGAAACGAATAAAAAAGAAGCAAAAAGTAATGGGACAAAAAATGGAGAAGTAAATATGGGATTTTCTATCTAAAAATCTTGTTAAATAATTAACGAATGAAACGAGGTGTCAAATCAAAATCTTCAAACTCCTTTGTTGTATTTTATAAATCAAACCGAATTTTCTCTAAGAAAATATAAGTTTTATTAAAAATCATGATTTGTTTGAAAAATAAAGATTCAGCGTTTTTTAACAATTTTTATTCAATTGACTAAATTCGTTTTATTTTATTCATTTGTCATTATTTAAAATTGTCTTCAATTTTCAAATAAATATTATAATAGGTCACAGATTTTGACTACAGTAAGGGATTGACAATTGCATGAAGTCAAAAAAGCAGATTGACCAAGTTTGCAGATTTCCGGATCCTTTTATTTGCACAGAAGAGAGGGAAGATCCCATTTACATCACACCTCCCGATTACTGAGAACCTCATCTTTGTCCAACTGATCCCCCAACGACCGAGTCAACATCAACAGAAAACCTTTCCATTATTTTAAAAGGAGAATTCATGGGTTTTTCAATTTCCTTTGTAACTTTTGCATCTTCATTGCTCGATTCTACAAGGAAACTTACAACGATGGGAGATACAAAGGATCCAAGTTGTGGTTCTGGGTGGGTATTAAATATTCACATTGAAATTCATTCATTAATTAAATTCTTTAATGTCCTTAATTATGATAATGAGATGATGAAATTTTAATTAGCTTCATTTCTTCGGAGCTGGGATTTCTGCAATTTTTATGTACTTTGGATATTTCGGACCGCATTATGTACATAGGGAAAGCGCCCATTATAATAATTGATCATTTTTAATTTTATTCGACTACTTTAGTTGATTAGTTTGAAAATTCTAAACTTGAAACATAATAAAAATTTTTTATGATTTTATAGGTGATCTTTTAATCATGTGTCTCTTCATTGCTTATGCTTCTGGTTGGGGTCGTAGCCAAAATTACTGGCTCAATTTCTTTCATGAACTCCTTCATGGACTCTGGCTATTGCACTTTTGGATTTGCGAGTATTTTTTCAATATCTGAATTTGTTTCTTTTATTCTTATATGAGGCACCTCATTATTGAGTAATTTATTTTATGCACTTATTTTAGTTGCATGTATGCATACAGCTCCAGGATTAGGAAACACTCCAAAGTATTTGATATGGGCTCCAATTATTTGTTCAATCATGTTTTACATTTTTATGACAATTCATTACTGCTATATTGACTCGTAATTCATTTAATTATTCATACAATACTTTACGTCTTGCCTGCATTCTACATACTTATTTTACTAATTTACTACACAATTTTAATTTTTAATCTCAATCTCATGTAACAAATTCTTTGTTCTACTTTTTAAGGACCATGGGATTAAGCCCAATGAGACGCCATTTCCCAACCGTTGAAGCCAAATTTGACGATATGCCCATTCCTGTAAACTTTGATTCATTTACCATATTATTAATTCTTGTAAAACAACTTATTAAACAAATGTGATTTGTCTATTGAAATCAATTTTATCAATCTTATGTAATTTGAATTTTTTTAAATATTTAGTATCACAGGCTGAGAAAGATTATTTTGATTGTCTTCGGATTGCTGACGTTCATTCTCGTTTTCATATCTTTTTTCTTTGAATAATATAATCTTCCCCCGTTCTTGTTAAATTAAAATATTTCTATATATTAAAATTGTAGCAAAAAGTAAAATCACAAATGAAAGCTTTAAAAATGTTAAACAAAAATGTTCGATTAAAAATTTTTGTCATTTTTCAATGTAAAACATTGACCTTTCATTTTTCATTTATTCAACCTTAATGGTATTGGGGCTCACAAGCCAGATTTTGCACCTTCAAACATTTCCTCAAAATTTATGGAGAAACTATGGCGAAAACTGCACATTTTTAACTCTTTCAAACTATTGTATTAATAGTTAAAAACAATTTAACAACATTGAGTTATCTTTTGCTTTATCAATGTTTTTTAATATCTCTTCTATTTCTGCATCATGTCTAAATTATATAGGTACATTCGTTTGGTTTATATGTGATTTATAAGTATTAAATGAAATTATTATTTTGCCATTAAATAAGTTTAAATGAAATGCTATGAAAGAGTTAAAAATGTGCAGTTTTGGCCATAGTTTCTCCATAAATTTTGAGGAAATGTTTGAAGGTGCAAAATCTGGTTTGTGAGCCCCAATAATGAGTAATGAGAGCAGCAGAGCAGTATCATCTACATATTTAATATCACTAGATTCTCTTCGTTAACTTTGATTAGCAATAGCTTCTAGATGTTCTTTTAAAAATCTAAAGCATAGCCATCCATCCTTCTCTGTTGTATTGATAGCTCCAAGCTTCTTGTAATAAGTAATGGATGGTTCATTCCAATCAAGAACTTCAAACTTCACACGAGAGAAATTTCCATCAACGGCAATCTGGTTGTAAGGTTATAATAAACATTATAATTATAGTTTATTACTAAAATTTAAAACTAAACAACCTTTGCAAGTAAACGAAGCATTTGAGTGCCAACTCCTTTGAATCGATAATTTGGAGTGACGTAAAAGTCCTCCAAATGAATTGCCCTTCCTTCCCATGTCGAATAAATATGGAAATAAAGTGCAAAGCCGATGACAATCATTTGACCTTTGCTTTCAACTTCTGCAACAATGAGATGAAAGAACGGAGGTGATTCCTCAAATCCATCTCTCTCCAAATCTGAAAATACATAATATTATTTATGTACATAAAATGAATTACAATCACCTTTTAATTATTTAAGATGTGAGTAAATAATGAACTTAAATATAATTAATTAACCTTTAGGAGTTGTTAGAACTTTATCTCTCATTTTTTCATAATCAGCTAATTCGACAATTAAAGCAGCCACCGATGAACAATCTCGCTTTTCCCCCTTACGAATCTGAAAGCTTTCTTTTCCACTCATTTTCACTTTCTTCTATTCTTCACTTCAATGCTAAACTTCCAAATGGGATGCTAAATGTTCAATTTAAAGTTAAAATAACTGATTTACTATTAAAATAACTTGGATAAAAACTCAATGTGCTCAAGGTTGAAAGTTCCTTCAATCTTTCTCATTAAATAAGATCAAAGTCAAGGATAAATTCCAGAAGGATCATACGAGCATTTGTATGGGAGATGAAGTGAAGTAATGCAGAGAAAGAAAGCTCAAAATTCGCATAATACCCCGTCCACTCGTGAAGGCTTAAATCGCGAAGAACTCAAAGATTCCTTTGAATTACAGCAAGCTCGAGTGAAATTGAAATACATAATTTAAACTATTTCTTTTTTAATGCAATGTTAGAAAATTGAGGTTAAAGTTAAAGAGTAAGTTACGTGGATAGGTCAATCAGAATAAGTAAAGAATTTGACATATTTTGGTATTAATCGCGGAAAACATGGTACTAATCGAGAACGATGCTGTGAGTCAAGATGTTTCATTTTCCTTTCATTTTGTATTGTTTCAATGATTACATTACTTAATTGCTTTATAATATTTCAATGGCATTAATCTTATTTTACATATTTTCAGTTTTTGAGCGAGTTGACAAGAATGTTTCAAAAGTCTAGGACTATCGGAGCTGGTACAGTATCAATTGTGATGAAAAAATGTAAGCTGGTCATTTTTATTGTGTTTAAAAACTGTCATGTTAAAGTACTTATTGATTTGTGTTTACCTGTTATATAACTTATATTTTAATATCAGATGACGGAAGAAATAAACCCATTCCAAAAGACCCAAAAGTGGTGAAAGGAAAGAAGAAACCCCAACACTCGAAGGATAAAGAAAAGGAGAAGGGCAGAGTTCAAGAAGGACTTTCAGACCATTCGTGCCTCATGAGAGCAAAGCTTCACAACAAGAAAATTAGCACACTGGTATGTTTATAAAAATTATCATTGATGTCTTTTAAATAATTCAATCAGAATGTATGTATTTTTTAGTATATTTAGTATAGTTTTTTTCCATTTTTATTTAACGATTTATTGATGAAAAAATGTTTACTTATTCTATAGTTGAGTTTTATAATTAACAAACTTTATTTTGCTTTAAGGTTCATTCAAAGGATGTGAATCGATTCCAAATGGCGTATTGCAGTCTCCTCAAGGGAAATATGGACAACTTGAAAAAGATGAAGAAGCTGAAGAGTAAAACTACGAAAACAACGTCGTGATTCATCCGCCCTTGTTTTCCAAATGCCTTGTGTATGTGACGAATGTGTCAACTATAATTGTTAATAAATTTATAAACATTTGTTCATTAATCAAATATTACATTAGTGTTAATATCAATAATTAAGTTTCAATTAATTATATTCCATTTGTCATAAATATATCTTAAATATGTTATATTTGCTCTTTCCGAATAAATTATATTGTGGGAATTATAAATAATTTTTTATATTTTGAGTAGGACACCTGTATGAATGAGAGTGAGATCGATCCTTTAGGTGCTTATACTAATGCGATATGAATGAAGTATGTATTGCCAAGTGAAATTGAATGTTTGATCGAAGTTGATCGATTAAGATGACTGGCATGATAATTTTATATGACAATCTTTTCTTCGGTCACTCACTTGGTCTCTTATCTTATAAGTCACATCCTTTAATTGAACAATGGCGGAAGGAATAGACCGGTTCAATTTTCATCACATTTTGAATTATAAATCTCCAGCTTTGGAAAATAAAAGTCATGCTGATCTTCTAAGCAAATGGTTAAATATTTAACATTCACAACTCAATAATAAATAATATTTTAAATGCTGACAAGTTATAAATATTTTATTTAACCATTTTGATTAAAGGTCTATTAAAGATGGACTTCAAATTCAAGCATACACTTTTGATAAAGATTTCAAGGGATATCTTCTCGACCGTTTCATAGAAGTACTTATAATCATTTTTGTTTATTTTTTTACATAATCACACATAGGAAATCATTATTTCTAATTATTGTTAAACTTTCAAAGGATTTCTTTTCTGATATGAATGTTACTACAACGTTCCTTGTAGCTCCAAACCCAGCAAAGATTGGAATTCCTCGCCATTTTTCTCCTATTGGTTTGATCTCAATCTGGCAGTTTAACAAAAAAAATACTCGTGTTTTATTATAAGGATCTTACTAATTCTCACCTATAAATTTCTATTATGATCAAGGTGTTCCAGCCGAGTATATTCAATATGAAAAAGTCAATTGCAGAGAAACGTCAAAAACAATCTTTGACAAATTACTGAATCGTAAAGGATTCATTAAGAAAAACGGCTACATCCAAAAATGCTTTCCAGAGTTTTATGTTCCTGACGACCCAAGACACTTTGGAGAACGTGAAATTGAAATTCAAGATGAATTGCGAAAAGTATGAATCGAGAATTTCTGTCAAAGGCCCTTATTCGACTTCGAGCATAATTGGGTCCGAAACAACTCGGGTTTTAAGCATGTTTGCACCGAGCGATTTTCTTTATATTTTTAACACATGTTAAGAGATGTATAAGGATTCAGAAAATTCTACATTTGTATCGAGTTCACGCCTCTGTGGTCCATGAAAAATGGTTATAGGAAATAGTAACACTTAGGAGCCCAATTAGCCCGGGTCCCCAAACAACCCGGGGTGAAGCTATCGAGCGCTGAAACCCAATTAGCGTTAATCAGTGTCAGGTAGTCCATTCCACCCTTCCTCGCCCATTTCTAACCAAAACTACCTTTTTATCATTGATATTATGCTTTTAGAAAATATGCCAATAAGATGTTTGAATATATTTCATATTATTATATTTTATTTTATACTAATTATTATATTTATATAAAATTCAATACAATATTTAATTAAATGTAATAGGAATTGCGCGTGCTCTACCTCTGCCTCTCTTGTTCAAACTACACCAAGGGGAAGAGGTAGAGATTTTACAAAATAAATACATAAGAATATCCTGATTTTGTTTGTCTAGCTGTTGAAAAGTCGAAATTCTTTTATAATTCTGCCAATGACTGAAGAGATGTTCGGTAAATTGCTCTTCTTACAGCTAACATATAAGTGACTTTATTAAAGATTTGTATATTTGAAAAACAAAATAATTGAATTAAAATATATCTGTATGTTATATTGCATAAGTAAATGAGTTACCTAATATTTTTGATTACTTGATCATTTTTACGATAATTTTTAGTATACTAGGTATATTGTTTATTATATTTTCGTATGGATCAACTATACTTATTCCAACTATACAATAAGCAACTATACAAATGATATACTATACTTTATTCCACTATACAAAGTTTTAACTATACAATTGTACCACTATACATCATCTGCCTGTACATTACTCACTATACCTTTTCCGGAAACGATGAAAAATCATCCAGTCTGGGTCAATACACCATTAGTAATACATTATATTGCATGAAAATTAAAAATATTTAACATACTGCACCGAGCTATTCTCTTCATTTTATAACATGTTATAGAGATTTTAAAGCTCTTTAATGTAGCATTCGCCGTTTTTTGAGTTCATGTCCCGTTTTAATGTTATAAATATTTTAACCAATTAATCTTTTTAATTATGTAATTACATATATAAATAGGCCGAAACCAAGGCGAAACTATGGATAAGTACTTTTAAGGGGCCCAGATTAGACAGGAAGTCGAATAAGGACCTTTTATTAAATTTTAAATTAAAAAACCATTAAATTAATTAAAATATTGCATATTTAAGATGGTCTTGAAAGAAGATTCTCCTCATTTCATCATCTACAAAAACGAGGAAAAGAGTGAATTTCTCATCCGGCTCTTTTACCATTTGGTCATTGGAGGAAGTCTTTGTCAATATGAGGATTATTACAAACCTTATGTGGATGTTGCGACGGCCTTATATAAAGATCTTGTGGCTGTGTCACTCGATGGGTCAACGAATGATGAATCGATTCTTGTGTCTTCAGTCGTTGTGAAAGTTCTTGGATTAAAGAACGAAGGATATGGGTTGAAAAACGGGCAAATCATGGCTTCAAACAAAACATCAGTTTCATCTGCTGTTTTCAACTACGAGTATAGTCGGTACAAAGAAAAGGGAAATTATATCAAGATCGAGAAAAATACTCTTTTCGGAGAAAAAACAGACATCAATGACTTTTGCTATGTTTGTATTGATCCAGCAAAGAAAAAAGTATTCACAATTTATCACAAAGTTTAAATACGACGAATAAAATAATTTTAATTAATTAACGTTGAATATCATGAATTTCTAATAACTCTTACCCGGGTTGGTTTAAATATTTTAGTAACATTTCATGAAATATATATCCAAAGCATATAACTTTATTTTCCCATTATTCCTACAATGCAATGTCCAACACTAAACCCAATACAAAATGTTGCGATATAAAGAAGTGAGATTCAAGAACTCCACAAATATCATATTTCATTTAAATTGTAATTTTTCTTTTATTATTAGCCATTAGGTTAGTACTCTAATTACGCATCAATCATAGTTAAGTGTATTAAATAATAAAAGTGATAGTAAAAATCGAATTGCAATTAAAAATGGGCGATTCAGATCTTCCAGGCGAATTTGACGTTGTGGTCCTTGGAACTGGTTTAGTAGAGTCAATTGTTTCAGCAGCTTCAGCAAGAAATGGACATTCCGTTCTTCATTTAGATCCGAGAGAATATTATGGAGCTAATTGGGCCACTCTTAGCTTTGACCAATGGACCGATGGGAAATTGTCTAAAGAATTCCAAGCGTTCGATGAGAAAATTCGAGTGGAAAATGATGTCAAAGACTTTGAGCAAATCTGGTACTTTGAAGATGAAAATGTGAGAAAATTGATTGACGACACAAAACGGAGATTCAACATTGACATTTTCCCAAAAGTAAAATTTAATTACTCATTAACATTTAAATTAATTTTAGCTTCGTAAATTAATTTTAGCTTTGTCATTAAGAAATCTTCTACAGATATTTTATAATACTGATGACATACAAAGTATATTTATGGAATGTTCTTAATTTGTTTTCAGGCGATTGAAGCTCGAGAGGAATTGATTCAACTTCTCATCGATTCAAATGTTTCTCGTTATTTGGAATTTAAATGTGTGACAAGACTTTTGACTAATTTAGAGGGAATTGGAAGAACAACGATCGAAGAGATTCCTCTTTCAAAATCAGACATTTTCACGTCAAAATCCATTTCCTTGCTCGACAAAAGAACTCTGATGAAATTTATTGAGAATATTACAAAAGGCGATGACCAGAAGATGAGCTTTGAAGAAATAGCAAAATCTGCCAAAATCTCACCCAAAGTCACACATCTTATTAAAGCGGCCATTGGTGATGGGATTTATGAAGAGAATTTTGTGCCAGTTTGTCAAAGGTTCTTAGGATCAATTGGGAGATATGGGAATTCAACTCCCTTTTTATGGACTCTTTATGGAATCAGTACGTTAAGTTTTAACTCTTATAAAACTCCACTTTATTATTATAATTTAATATATTAAATCCTTATTTATCTTGATTTTTTTTCAGGTGAAGTTTGTCAAGCTTTTTGCCGTCTTTCAGCAATATACGGAGGAATTTTTATATTAAATCGTCCAATTGAATCATTGAATATCACACCTGACCAAATTGAACTACGCATTAAAGAGAAAGAGTTTAAAACAAAATTTTTAGTTCTTGGTCCGGAATTTACAATGAAAGAGTCAAAGCTAAAGAAATCTCATTCATATATCCGTGCTCTACTAATTACAACCGGATTGATAAAGAAATCAGAAAAGGATGTGGGAGTTATTTCGAAATATAAGATTGATCATTTTGATGTGATTGAACTCGACCATTCCAGTCTGGCCGTCTCAAAGGATTTCAGTAAAAACTTAATTAAATCTAATCATAAACCCATTTAAATGATTTTAAATATATTATATTATGTGAATTAGTAATAAAAAATAAAAAGGTATAAAAAGTGACTATTAAAACAATGAAAATTTTTTTGTACAGAATTGATTCATATCACTTGCAAAGAAGGCGATAAAGTTAATTCCATCAAAACTTACATTGAAGAGGAATTCTCCCCCTTTCTCAATTTTTCACCCAAAGAAGAAAACGATGGAGAGGAAACGGATAAAGCCGATGTTCTTTATGCTTCTTACTTCAGAATTCATTCAAATGAATTTGAGGACTTTGAAAATGACTCGATTTTTTATTCATCTCCTTTTTCGTCCAACATTGACGAGAGCATTGCGAAGGCAAAGAAAATATTTGAAAAGATTTACCCAGAGGAAGAATTTCTTCCACCAGCTCCTTCACCTGATGAGCAAATCGAAGAAAATGAAATTCCAATGCCTCCTGAACCTGAATCTGATATTTGCGAGAAAATAACTGAAGATGAGTCATGAGCCTTTTTTATTATCTTTGTTGAATTTTAATACCCGTGTTTGTAAGTCGTAATAATATTTATGTAAAAAAACAGATTTACATCAATTTATGTAATTTTATTCATCTTTAATACCTGCATATATTAATTATTTAATATATGCAGGTGTTGAACGATCATTAAATAATTTTATATCTTCATTGATCCTTGATATTATGCATAATTCCACTGCATGGAGTTAATATTCTCATATTTATTAAAAATAGACTAAAAAGAAGCACTTTGGCTTATTGATTAGTACCTATTAACGAATCTACATTCTACATATTTGTTAAATTATATTACAATTTTATAATCAACTTTTATATTCGTATGTTTAATCTTTTTGATTTTTGTGGAAAGTTATTTAATATTGCCATAATATTCCATGATAGTATATAAACTCTCCTATTGAAAAGGTTTCTCTTCACTAGGAATTATTTTCAATTTTGATCAATTTGCACGAGCACCAAGTTAGTTTCATTATAAGTAATAGTAAGAAAATGTATATCAATTATTGGGCACCGTTTTGCAAACTATTTGCTTTCAGCTCATTTTTCTTCCCTGCTATCATTATCAAAAATCCATCAATTCCTACAGAATATAACCCAACTCAGGTAAAATTATGCGAATTAAAAGATTTCATCCAAATCCAAATCCTTTTTTTAATTTCAATAAATATAATAATGTGGAACTAACTGAATCGGCATGTAAAAATGACTATTTTCTTATATTACCTATAATACCATTATGGTATTATAATGTGATATATTATTTTCCCAGGGATGTAACGACTCTCTTATTATAATGAGTAACAACACAAACTCAATTCTAGGAAGTTCCAATAATTCAATATCAATGTCCGCACCATTGCTTCCTTGTCATTCGACAACAACTTTAAAACCAATGCAGGGAAATGCAACACAATTAAATTCAACCCAAGCAAATCCTACAATGCAACCAAATACAACAATTCAAGTAAATGAAACAATGCAACCGAATACAACAATTGAGACAAATCAAACAACACAAGCAAATCTGACTTCAGAAGCATTAACTCCCAAATTTACTACTCCTATGATGGAAGGAAATATAACACAAGTTAATACAACACAAAATTCTTCTTCTCCAACACCACCACCAGCAGCGGAAATTCCAGCCAAAGTGGCTGATCAAATAAATTCAACACAGCCAATTCCGAAAGACCAGGAACTCCCGGAAACTGTAATGAATTCGACTGATATAGCATCTTCAAATACAAATCCAATGTCAAAGCCAATAAATTTCACCACGGTTCAGCCAGTGGAAACTGGAAAAACCGAAGGAGTTGAAATAATGGGAGAAGGAAAGACAGTTCCATTATCAAATATTACGTCCAAATCTTCAGATACAAATGGAGGAAATCAAGAAAATCATTATCAGGATCCTTGAGCATTCACATCAACCAGAGTTAAAATTCCAAATGAAGAAATGACATAAAGTGATCAGTAAATGCAAATGAAATATTAAATACTTTTATTCGCGTATAATATAATAAAATAGATACTTATTACAATTAATTGTATAAAATATGAAAGTAGAAAAAGCTAATTTTCAATAATTTAAAAATGGCTTATGTTTTAAAACTTACTTTAAAATAAATTGCATGCATTAGATTATTTTTATCCTAAATTAAAATTTTATTACATTGATATTGCACGCTACATGCCCACAAATTTTAATATAATAAAAGTGAAATTCAGTTGAATATTTAAAATAATGGTCCATTGAATAGGCCTTGTATTATAAGTAAGCATTTTCACATTCATGTATGAGTTAAACTGTTATATTAAGCAGAGTTGAAGACAATTTTTTTGAACTCCCAATGAATGGATGACGTCTGTAAGCAGCATGTGTTTAATGGTAGCTTTGAGCGAAGTGTTTTCGGCACGTCCGGCGAGGGCTCTATAAATAATAATTCGTGTTAGAAGATGAAAATTAAATATCATTAACTTTGTTTAATTAATTTTTAAAATTTATTAATTTAATTACATTGCCATATCCAATCATATTGAGTGGATTTCCGCTGCTCTCGCGAGTGTTCTTTCGGAATGAGTCAGATCGAGAAGATTCGCCAGCTTCGTATGCCTAATTTTTAAAAAATTAAATTATTTATATATTAAATTCATTAGGTTAATTATTATGAATATTAAATTATATAAAACTTACACTATCTCCACGTTCAGTATTCGCTTGGGTAATTTTCCCAGTCACTTCTCCATTACGCCTGAGCCTGGCGCTGGCACTTTGCTGGTTCACTTCTGGGCTCATGTCATTATTGAAAATGTCACTTTTCATGTGGTAGAATCGATTCCGTTGGAAGGCCGTTGGCTGATAATCCCCACTGCCACCGCCAATTGGAGAGCCAAAGATCTTCTCAAATGAAGACGATGGTCGTTGAGCTCCTGCGGCAGGCCGATTGTTAAGGTCTCGATTTCCGTAAACATTGTCAAATGACGAGTTCGATTCAGCTCTGTGAGGCGCCCGCTCATACTGCTCACATTCAAACAATCATTTTAAATAAAAAATGAGAATAATTTTATAGGTAAAATTAATTTATGGTAATTTAAATTGAAAATAAATTAATTGACCAACCCTTGATTGAATTGAATGTATGGAACCTCGTTGTGTAGGTTCTTGCATTTGTGGCGGTCCATTTTGCTGGATCACATCCCGGATCACTTGCTGCTCGTAAACTGGATCCATGATGATTCTTGGCCGTTAACTCTCAACGTCACTTTGAAGGGTTTGAAGATGAAAGCAAAAAAGAGGACTTTGAATTCTGAGTTTTTTCTCCTTACGCAACTTTCAACGCCCATGCCCCTTATTTGGTCGATATTTTTCGATCATTGCCCTGGCAATCCGAAAACCAACCTGGCTCACCTTTTAATTGGGGAATATAGGGAGAACAAGAACTCGAATCTCGGGTTCGTTTTTAACCCTATTGCATGGTATTGCATGTCGTCCTTATTAATTTATTATATAGCAAGAAATATTACGTATTATGAAAATAATGTTATATATACGCGAATTAATTATCTACCTTTATAAAATATTAAGCTTTGAATTTGTTCGGGGAGTTTCCTCTCTTAATACAACAGGGTGGGCTGAATAAAAATTACCATCCTGACCGGAATCTTTCCGAGGTCAAAATGACGGGCGAATTTTTTTAATTAACCCAATCGTCCTCGAGAAATCTGCGACAATGTGGGTTTTGGCAAGGAGGAGTTTCACAAACTTTTGAAATATTTTGTAAAAGTTGGCGAGTTTGAGTTTGAGGCAAACGTTTCAATAGGAACGAATTTAAAATATTTCCCAAGATTTCCGACTTTTCGAACTAAAAGCCCATTTTAATTGATCACTAAATAGATTCATTTCTTTTCATATTGTATTAGAGAAATCGGAGTCCGTTTCGCCGTTCCGGCTCAGGTAATGCCAGATTCGGGTAGCAAATTCCCAACTCTGGGTCATAGTCATGATTTTGAAAGGTGTAGATGGTGTTACATAAAACAAAAAAGTTCATATAAAAGAAATAAGAAAAAATGATTAAGAAATATATAAAATTACCTATGTATGAATATACGATATATTAAAATATACCTAATATAAGTATAGTGGTTTTATTAAATGTACTTATAAACAATCCCTTTTAACCTCAATTAGAAATATGCACCCTTCATAAATAACGGTAAAAGCCGACTTTCGTGTACATAATCAATAACCCAAAAATATCTATTTAATACACATCTTAGTGAAAGTGTACCATTTAAATTACCGTTTCAATAGAAAGTTTATGAGCCGCTTTTAAATATACATGCAAACTATTGTAACTTGCTATTATTAATTGTGAAGAAAATATAAAATGCCCGAAAATTGTACGAATCGAGACTGACTCAAGAAGCAAAGGACCGGCTCTCAAGCAGAAGGAGGAACCGCTGCAGGAAGAATCATCGATACTAGGACCCCGGGTACTGTCGTCTCGCTGTTACTGTGCGTATTAAGTTACGCCCGTAACAGCCCTAAAAATCTTTTCTAAACTCTGAATAAATTAGACAGTTCTTTTTAATTCCCTCTCTATTCAATTAACTTATCATCCGCGTATCCTTTGACTCGTCACCTACTTTCTTATCATCATATTACAGGTGAGTTAATTAAAAAACTCTCCCGTCATTTAAATAATGGAAGGATTCAGTATTGTTGTAATAAAAGCTAAAAGTCGACGGATTAGGAAACTGATACTTTACAAAGATAGACCAGCAATGGGCCCGTTTTCCTACGAGTTACTAAATTACTATCACTTCCCGAAGTCTTCAATTAACACAAGCAATAAAAGAAATCATATGATTTTTATGAAAAACTGAGAGTCAGAGATTACAAGATGCTGAGAGTAAAAGAGGGACTGAATAGGAAATAAAGTTCATCAAAGACATTTATATTTAAGTAATTAACACAATTAGCATATTCGCCTTCTTCCTATACTTTCCACACATTTCGCACATTTATTTATATATGAATGGGGGAATGAACTCAAATCATTTTCACTTACCATTATGTTCATAACAATAATCATATTCATTTCCTATTAATTATTATAGAAGTAAAATGTTATCCATTACAATTTATTTTATCATCAGCTTTAATGAAAGCATAATACAAATGTAATAATTTATATATTGTAATAACCATTCTCTTCGCTTTTCATGATTTTGAATAAATAAGAATTCAAAGCTTTTTCGATCAAGATAGATCTGTAATAATTAATTATTAAGTCTTTATATTTAACTCGGTAAGTATCATTGATCAACACAGTTGATGAACAATGATGTCAATGTCGTATTTGTTATAGTCGGATAGATAATCGTAGAAGAGTAATGCTAATGTAACAAAAGCTTAGCTATGAAAATTATTAGTATTTATAATCAATAAGGGCGGAGACTATGTGGAGAGTTAGAGAGGTTTAGAGGGAGTTTGCTTAAAGCTAAACCAATTTCAGACTATGTCAAAATGGGTTCAAGCCAAATAGTCCAGAATTTGAGTTAAGATGAGTTTAGTTGATTTCTGGTCTATGTGCGGTTTAAGCTGGCTTAAATATAAATTTTAAGCTGGCTTAAATATAAATTTTAAGCTGATTGCTTATTCTCGCTCTTGAGCAGATTTAAGCAGGATTAAATTTTTTTTTCTACATTACTACACCAGTTCATATTTATAAATTATATCTTTTAATGGTGTTTTAACTAATTTTAACTATTATTAAACAAAAGTGATAAACGTGGGAGCCCAATTCTATTTTGTGAAAACACTGGCTCTCTGTGAAAACTCGAGTAAAGAATTTACAAATTCAATCCTTTCATAAGAGTCTGCTTCAAAGAATAAGCCAAACTCCATCAAAATCTACAAGCACATGGGAAGTGTGGATAGAATTATTGATTTTGTGCTTCGTTTATCCGCATATAAAGTAAAGCCTGGTTTAAGCTAAGTTAAACCAGATTTCTGGTTTAAGCTAAGTTAAACCAGATTTCTGGTTTAAGCTAAGTTAAACCAGATTTCTGGTTTAAGACTAAACACACATAGACCAGAATTTTATTCCCGACTTAAGGCGGTTTAATTTTTGCTTAAGTAGGTTTAGCTAAACTCATTTAAACCTTCTTAACCCTCCAACCAGATAGTCTCCGCCCTAAAAGTTATTGGTAAGTTAAAAATCAAAATGGGGTTGACATGTTCCATCAATAGCCAAGGAACTCCCTGGGTTGCACTGTGCAAGTGGCGGTCTTCCTCCAACCGCTAAAGGAGCCGCACTCGACACAATTGTACATCTTGGGTTAATAAATCCATCTACAAAAGAAATGACTTGATTTCCCGGACAATCTTCTTTACTCCCAAGAAAGACGCATCTGTTCTTGTACCAAACTTCATTTTGTTTTGAACATTTCCTCGGCTCACATATTGGCTTCAATGTTGTTTTGTCAAAAGTTAGCCATTTGCCTGATTTGCAGTAACCCTAAATTATTGTCATTCATTTTTTATAAAAAAAGTATCAAGTATATCAAAGATCGATTAGTTTTTCACAGTTCGATGATGGTTATCCAATATTTATTAAATTAGTTCAACTTGCTTGTTGGAAAATGGAGTAACACTGTTGAGTAGGTGGATGGTAAATGAGAGTTCTTGGTTCATCTTTACAATCACAGACTCCGTTTGTCCCATCTTTATCATAAAATATCATATTTTGGCCACAAGGTGCCTGACTACCAGCAATATAGCATTTCCCACTTTTAGTGTCATAACGGATAGATTGCTCGATAGATTTTTGACATCGACCTCTAAATGAAATGTTAATAATTAGTTAATTAATTTAACCAATTCGAATTGAAATTTGGTAATTACATAATATCGGTATACCATATAACATTATTATGTAAAGAATAATACCCAAAATTTGCAACAGCTTCTAACCTTTGAGTCTGCCGAAGAGTTCTGAGTCTCTTAATTATAAAATTACTATCACTTCCCGAAGAGTCTTCAATTAACACAAGCATTAAAAGTAAAGAAATCAATTGAGGAAACACTCGTTTCATGATTCAAAAATTCGATTAACTTTACTGGAAGATTATGATTTTTTATATAAGATTGATTAATTTTTGATTTTTCCAAATATAATTGTAAAAAACTTGAGAGGGAGAGATTACAAGATGCTGAGAGGAAATGAGGGACTGAATGGGAAATGAAGTTCATCAAAGACATTCATATTTAAGTAATTGACGCAATTAGCATATTCGCATCTTCGCCTTCTTCCTATACCTTCCACACGTTTCCCACATTTATTTATACAGAGGGGAAGAGCTGTGGAGTGACTATGATGAATATGTTGATAAGTATAAGAGTGTTTGTTTAAGATATTCTTCTTGGAAATCTCAATCACTTCCAAAACCCTTTTCCTACATAGCCAAACTAAGTATAGCCAATATTAGCAATTACCAATATGGGGTTCTTTATTAGTGAACTTCGGTTTTGACTCATTCAAGTGTTCGAAGTTTCCTCTACAGATCATTTTTAATTCTAAACAAGCGAAGGAATTTACATAAGATGAATATAGTAAATTCAAAGGTTTTATTCTCTCAAGGTTTTCCTCCCCTTTCTTCATTCACTCATCAACTCCATCAACTTCGACACTCCCCCAATACTTATGACTATGATTATAACTATAACAAATGACGTTGCACTATTTTCCATGCCATGTGCGAAATTAAAAAGTTTAATGAACGAAGCAATTTAAGATTCAATTGGATTTTTATTTAGCAAGAATCTTTGAGATTTTCAAGATATTTTTTACATGCTAATGTTATACAAATCCAACAAGAATTTATATAATTAGTGATTAGTAGGTGAAGTTGAATTTAACAGTACGGAATAGGAAAATGTATAAAAGGTAACAAAGTTGAAATCCAGGTTGATTGAGAATTATCTTCCATATCCACCATATCCACCACCGCCAAATCCGCCACCTCCAAATCCGCGTCCACCGCCACCTCCATAACCTCCATATCCACCACCGCCAAATCCGCCACCTCCAAATCCTCGTCCACCGCCACCGAATCCTCTGCCGCCATATCCTCCACCTCGTCCTCCATAGAATTGCTCTGCTGTTTCAAGATCATCCGAATTTTCGCTATAGGCCGCAGCTAACATGACTCCGAGGAGCATAAGAACTGTAAATGCCTATTCAAATAAAAATTTTAAAAATTAATTTTAAATGTACTAATATAATCAAATTGGGTAATTGGTATTAAAGGGCTATACACTACAGTATAAAGTACTTGTAGTTGGAATTTGGAATTTACCTTCATTGTTGAGGATTTTGTGAATATGGTGGAGTTTGAGATGAGAAGAATTTAAATTGTGAATCCTCCCTGGAGAAACATTCGATTTTATATGAGAATTTACAACCTTGAAAATTTGCAAGACTCATCTTTGGAGCGTCAGCAAAAGTGTGAAGAAACTCGGGAGAAGAATTCAAGAGAGAAAAAGGAGAGCAAAAACTCATCAGCATCAGAAATACGACGTTCGAATGGAACGAATTGAAGATCGTGAAGACTAAAAGAAATCCATTAAATCCTTTGAAATTAAACGTACTCTTCATTGCCAATTTTTTTCTTATTATGCACTTGTCTTAAACACTCATTTGTCTTTCTAGTACCTTACGCTTCAATTATATAATTTCTAACCAGCATTATTCGGAAAGTGTTTCATGGTTGGCTTATTTAAAGTCTCATTAAATGGATGAATCAACTCGTGTTTTTATAGAGTAAACATGGGAAAAAATTTTAAGATGAAACGGAATTACTTATTTTATCTTTATATAAGGAGCATCATAATTCAATACATAAGAAATAACATTAAACTATTTATTTGGGCTTTGAAATTCAAACAATAATGTTAATCTTATGCTTAAATATGTATGTAATGCACAGTTATAAAAACTAGCGCGTAAATTCATAAACCCGAAGAAACAATGATAAAATAAAGTTAAAAATTAATTTACAAAAATGCACATCGTTGAAATAAGCAAATTGAATAAGAAATTCTTTCATTTTATTTCCACTAAAATGAGACTGTTTTTATTCTCAATGTTCGTTCTTCTTCAAGAAATAGCATCTCTTTTCGCTTCCGATCCACAATCAGAAGTTTGTCCAGGAGTATCAAAGGAGCATCATGCACTTCTCAGCAAATCAAATCTCTCTGGTGAGGAGAAAGAGAAAATTAAAAAAGCTTTCAATGAAGATCCTAAGTGCATAAGTGAACAAGGCAAATATTTCAATTTTTGTGAAAAGGGTGAGACATCAGACGATAAATGCACCTGCAAGCCCTCAACATTAAATGCATCAGAATTGGATAAAGCAACCCAAATTGACCAAACTAAACTTAATGTGGCGATGGTTTGCATAATAAGGGAGGATCCTCCAACAACCCTGAGCACGAGCACTTTAAATGTGGACGACTACACCGATTCATCTGAAGAAGAAGGCGGAATGCAACTTAAATCATTTCCACTTTTTCTTATGTTTATTGTTGCTTTTCTTACTGCAAATCATTATTGATATATTGTAATAGCATTATTTTATGTTTTATTGAAACTTAATTTGTCCATTGTAACTTCTTTTAATAATTCTGTTAAATTCATAAATTATTGAATAAATTATGAATCGGTCAATGTTCAAACGGCAAGCTTATTACTACACTTAAATATCTCGTTCACAAATCATGAAAGATCTAATCATTTGATTCAAAGTCATTAAATCATACAATACTTGAGATTAGCCTAGGAAACATTTTAAATAAAATTAATTCTATTTAACTAATAATTACGAATAAAGGAATTTCATCAAATCATTGAAAGAAAGACGAAATTTCCAAAATGAAATTGTTCGTATTGACTTTCATTGTTGCGACTTTTGTTCAACTTCCCAATTTTTCTCGTGGAAACGAGCGTCCAGAATTGGGTAACGTATGTGCCAGTGTCTCTCAAGATGATCATAAGCTCCTTACTAAAGATAATCTCTCAGCGGATGATAAAAAGAAAATTTTGGATTTCTTCAATGACAATCAAAAAGCATGCAAGCAGTCAGCTGAGAAAGACAAACCGTTCATTTACTGCCAAAGTGGAACCGAGGATGATTGCACGTGCACCGAGTCCAAGCTCACAAAAGAAGAGTTAAACAAGCCAGAATTGACTAAGATCAAGGATGAATTTATGAACCTCACGACAAATTGTTTTGAACGTCAGGGCCCCACCCAGCCTCCATTATCAACCGATGACGATTTCGATCGTGGATCTACAACTACATTTTACAAAGTTATCTCCATCATTTCACTCGGCTCTCTCGTCGCTGTCAAATTTACTTATATTTAAACATTATGCTTCTGTACAAATAAAAATATTAATTGTGGTGATTAAAATGTGAATATTTTGTGAATTGCAAAATTTTGGTTAATTTTATTTGAGTCATAAAATGCACAACACAGTTAAATATTTAATTATATACATTAAATAAAAAACAATTAGATAATTTTACATATCATGATGGATTTTAGAGTTTATTATACAAAAATTGGTAGAATCTTATATGAATTACGTATAAAACATAGGAAGTGGGAGATTAAATTGTGGTGGATTTTAGCTTTTTGGGGAATTCAATTGTGAAGGGAGAAGTCCGAAATGTTGACGGAGTTGTTCGAAGAAAATGAAAGTAAAAATTGTTTGAGGGCCGAGTCGAATAAAGGCAGGAACGAATCCTTTATAAAAGGCTGAAGGACCCAATTGAGCAGTCATTTTTAATATTTGAAGAAAATTCTGAAAGTTTGAAATTTAGGGTTTAAAGATCATAATAATTTAACAAATGGCAATAAATGTCAAATGATAATGATATTTAAAAAATTAAAATTCTATTAAACCTGTCCACTACTATCACTCATCACTCGCGTTTTGATAACATCAAGCGGCTGAGTAATGCACGTTGCGATCGCAGCCTTTTAAATATAAATAAAAACATATTGAAAATAATTGGGAGCATAAAATGTTAGCGTAATACATACTAGGGTAAATACAAAATGGCGTAATTGTCTAGGCGTAATGCTAATACGGCTTAAGTAAATAATGGCGTAATGTTAATATAGATTATGTATTTAATGGCGAAATATTAATATCGCGTAAGTATTTAATAGCTTTGAACTTTAATGACGTAAATATTTTATAGCTTAATATTAAAGCAACGTAAGTTTTAGATTAACGTTATACATATATTGCATTTTAAGAAGGTAAATTATTTAACTTTGTCTTTGTATTGTATTTTTGTATCTTATCTAAATATTTAACATTGTCTCTTTTAAAGTCTCTTTTAAAGTCTCCAATGTGTTTATTCATGAAAACATGAATGAAACACGATAAGTTAAATAAGAATAAACAAAGAAATTGCTTCTAATTTACATAATATTAATTTATTATTTATATAACTGATATTTCTTGACCATGAAAAGATTGAGGTCAAGAACTTCATAAATATATGAAGGGGAAATCAATTAGTTCACGAAGGATATCTTTATAGTAAAGATTAC